>JBBMKA010095373.1:0-12672 GCA_037833695.1 Sechiopsis laciniata
TTGTCGTTAAATTGTTTATTTTATCCTTTTTATTACTTTAGTTAGAATTTTATTCAAACACCAAAAACTCCATTTTTATTTATTTTTAATCGCGATAAATTCACTTATAGTTCCTTTGGGATTTGACCTGGTTACACTATTTCTAAAAGTTAGAGTTAGTAAATAAGTTTTTATTTTGGCGGGCTTCGACAACCTGGCCAGACTCTCTAGTGCCCCTTAGGAACAGAGCGAGGATATGGATCCTCTTTACTGCGAGACACGTGGTTGTGTTGCACCAACCTACGGATTGACTCTTACATCTAACCAAGGGGGGATCTCATCCACGTGTCGCATTGTGTGCGGAACAACGAGTTCCTTGGTTGTTAAGCGCACGTTACAAGTTGCACCAACCCTTGGGAGGTTGTACTCGTCTAGGCTAAGCTAGATCTTGTGTGACTCTAGTGCTAGTTATTTCTCTTTGTTATACTCGTAGAACCCCATATGCTCTGTGTATGGTTCCACTAGTTTACCCATTACTGCGTGAGAGGGGAGCCAGTCCAGACTCGCTGGACCCTTTCACCTACTGTTTGACCTGTCCATTGTGGTACCCACCCCAGTGGAGGATGGCTTACCCATGGGCGGAAGAGCCCGTCCATTGTGGTACCCACTCTAGAGAGGGCTGACTTATCCATGGGCGGAAGAAGCCACTTTAACAGATGATGGCGCAGAGAGATGCCTATCGGTGAGCCAGCATGCATTACGGGATGTTGTCTGCATGCAGGCTGGTCCCCAGATGCTGGGGTTAGAAATGATGCTCTTAGCCCGAGGTTTAAGGACTCTGCAGTTTCTCCCACAGGGTCAGGTGATTTTATCGAGATTCGAGTATGCCCTTGCTGATGCGACTTGTGTGTTGTTGTCTTGACTTGAGGTTTAAAGATTCTTTATGTTTCCCTCACTCGTGGTTCTCCTAGACAGGCTCGAGTGACTTCATCGGTATTCGTGTTGCCCCTTCTGATACGCTATTGAAGTGGCGCAACACAAGCATGGTGGGTCCCTAACAGTGGTTGGGATACCCCGAGACATTTGTGTATATCTCCACGGATGCAGTTTGGTGGGTCTCTGATGTAGGTCAGGCTACCCGACACAGTTGTGTATTTCTCCGCGAGCATAGCGTGGTGGGTCCCTGATAGGTCAGGCTACCTGAGGAATTCGTGTATGTCTCTACTGTTGCAGTTTGGTGGGTTCCTGACAGTGGTCTAGCTACCTTGAGGCATTTGTGTATGTCTTTTCGGACATAGTATGGGACGTGTCCCGACCCAAAGTTTAGGAAACTTATGTGTTTTTCCTCACTCGTGGCCCTCTCCTGACAGTGGTCAAATGATTGCTCGACATTTAGCTATTTTTTTCCCACGGCTTGTATGCCACCGTTTGACATTATTTACTCGTGACCGGCTCGGGGGCAAGAGATAAATGTTTGACCACTTAAAGAGACAAATTAATTCTAGGGTGTTACAATATTTCCCTCTTAAAAAGACCTTCGTCCCAAAAGCCACTTTAAGACAAAAACACCCGGAAAAAGGAGAAAGCATTTCCCCTCCTCGCTCTTAAGTGGTCCAATGCATCCTCTAGTGCCATCGCACAACTTTTAGTTTCTCAAACCTTTTCAAACAAATGAAAATGTGAGAACATTTTTAAACAAATGAAAATGTGAGAACAATTTAAACTCATATAGTTCTTTAGGTTCACAAGATTTTTTACCATTAATTAAAGGTTAAAACGTTTGTTCCTACTATTGAAATTATCCAAGTAAAAAATTTTGACCAAAGCACTTACAATTCTAGTTGTTCAAAACATTTCAACCAGAAATATAACTTGCACTACTTTAAAAGTTATTTAGTAAACTGGATCGTCACGGTTGATAATAACACTATGGTTTAAAACATTAAATTTCTAATTATTAAAACATTAGGGTCACATGGTTCAATTTGAATTATTAAAAACATCATGGTCATCATTCATGTTTTCAAAACATCGTTTATCATTAATGATCTAACTTGATTAGGTTAAAAAAAAATTACTTTTAAGAGTTGAGGTTACGGGGTTCTAGTGACAAGGAACCGTTGGGAGAGCTCGAATCTTGATGCTCTGACACTCACGAAGAACTTGAAACAACATAACCAACTCGCACTTAGCTGCAACACCAAAAATGAATAAAAACCTGACCCCGCTAGGTCCACCACACTGAGGAGAAAACCACTTACTCAAGCTCCCAAAACCTTATGCATATTCCCCAAAACAAACTTACTACCTAGCAACTTTCCCTCAAAATGCGCAACAGCAGACCTTACCCTACATGCACTACTTTCAAACTCCACTTCGGTCAAACAACACAAAATAAATTGACGAGACAAAACTCCACACCTTGCAAGAAGACAACAAATTAACTTGGCTCGCAAAACAAACGAAGGCGGTTCTCTGACCTGCACTCTCTAAACTCGAAGCTAGGCAAAGAAGAAGGACTGAGGTTGACCTTCTTCCAAAGGTAGTCAGTGACTGCGTGGTTATCAACAACCACTCCCCGTTACATATGACATGGAACTCGAACAAGGGTAAAGCTAACTGAGTGAAACACTAGTAGCTAGTCTGATACAAGTATCTGACCAACTTCAACTCCTAAAAAAACAACCAACAATACAACTATAATGGAACCAAGGGTGCAAAGCAATCACAGTGAACTAATAGAGCAGTACATTCATAATGAACAAGCAGGACAATACAGTTTTGATACAATACTAGAGCCAAAAAGCATGTGACGAACAAAAATAGAGCCATATAAGCATTGTGCAACAAATAGAACAATGCAATCGTGATGAGAACGAACATAACAAAGCAAACATGATGAACAGGCAAAGCGATATATTCACGGTGAAACATGAATATAGCAATACAATCATGATGAACAAACAGGGCAATGCGGCCATGACGAAAGAACAGAGCACACAATCATGATAAAATAGATAAGGCAATACAATCATGATGAGAACGACTACCATGCTACGAACATGATGAACAGGAAAAGTGATATAATCTTGATGAAACATAAATATAGTAATACGATCATGATAAATAGACATCACAATGAGGCCATGAAGAATGAACAAAGCACCTCATCATGATAAAATAAACAGGCAATACGATCGCGATGAGAACGACTACAAAGATACGAACATGGTGAACAGGTAGCACAATGCGATCATGGAAAACAAACGGGGCAACACAATCATGATGAACATATAGAGCGAATACTAACAGGATAGGAACGAAAACAACGATACAAACAAGATAACATTCAAAGAGATATAATCATGATGGAAGAATACAATAATACAATCACGATGAACAGACTGAGTAGTAAAAATCCTGATGAAGCAATAAGAATAGTATGACAATAACGAACTAAAGGAGCAATACCATCATCACCAGTAGAGCAATATAATCATGGTAATAAATAGAGTGATACAGTCATGATGAGAAAGAATACCACAATACAACCATAATGAACACACAAGACAGAGTGATACGATCATTGAAAATGAACAGACTCATATGATTATGATGAAACAAAAGACGTAGTACAATCACTTTGCAACAGATACAACAATACGATTCCGACGAAACGGATAAAGCATTACGATCATTTATCAAGCATAAGAATGTGAGACAATTCAAACAAGAGATAAATTAAATAACATGGATAATGGATCAACCACCAACATATGAATGCATACAATACAAGGACAAACACAAACACGTTCAACAGCATGGATCAGAGATCAATGGCACACATAACAAGGCAAGGAATACAAAGTCAAACAGATGATGAAATAACGGTATGAAGAGAGCAAGGAACCTGAGAACACGATGACAGACTCATCAGTCTGAGGAGCAGGCTTAGCTGGAGTGACTGGCGTGGTTGACGATGTGCGTGAAGACTCTCTGGTGGAAAATGGCAATGTGTAATACAGTGCAAAGTGGCCCTCCTGGCTACACCGGTAACACACCTTCACCTTAGGCGGACATGGTCCCTAGTGAACTCTCGAACACCTGCGGTACTCCAACACCTCCTCTGGGGGATTCTGATGACGACCTCGACGAGACCTCTACCTCCTTTCCTGCTAGGGACCTTTTCTCTTGAAACGCCTCCTCGACTTGCCAGGATCACTTTGACGGGACTGGTTTCTTACATGATCGGGATTTCCCTATCCAAAGTGGTCTCTCGAATGGGGAACCTGAGGTACGACTCAGATTCCTTCCTGTACCCGAATGCACCGCCTGAACTCTCGAAGACCCTGAACTCATTGGCAGTCTGCGTGGTCACATGATGCGTAATCTGAACAGTAGAGGTTCGAGCTACGTAAAGCTCAGTAAGGACTTTCAACTGACTCCCCGCGGTGCTCGGATCTGATGTGGAAAGGGTTGAACTACGATCTCTTACGTGTAGGTGGTGACAATGTGGAACTCCTACCTCTGAGCGACAAAGGGAGACCCTGTCTCCGACACGACAGCTGAGGCGAAGTGGGCCTCTACAAACTTTCGCCTAAACGATGAAACATGAATAGAAATCAACGAAACGAGCAAACGAAGCACAACGAGCAAAAATGGAGTTTACTACACGAACGGAGATGGAAAACTAAGCTAACAGCATGTCGCCGGAGTGCTTCGGCACGTTGCCAGAAAAAGGTAGTGGTGGCGGTGGCGGCCACCGCCACGGAAAGGGACGATTCATACCTCTTTCTCTTCGTCTCGTCCCTTTGAACACGAAACTGGTCTCAGAATCGCGAACGGACCTCTCTAGCTCCGTGAAACTACGAAATAAGAAACGGGTTTCAAAACCCTCTCATTGGAAAACTTTATGAAAACCAATAAATTTTACCTTGTTTCGAAGCTCTCGATGCCCCGAGCACGAAACTAGTCTCGAAATTACAATTGGAGCTCTCTAGCTCTATGAAACTGAGAAATAAGGAATGAGTTTAAGGTGGATTTGAAGAGAGGGTGTGTGGGTTGAACAATAAAAGAGATGGAAAAAGCATTATAAAAATATTCTATTTATATTCAAAACCCTCTTTTCCATTTTTGAATGAGAAAAACCCTAGGCCATAAAGTGATTTTAATGTTAAACCAAAATATAAAACCACCTTACCATTTAAATTCCTCAATTAAATTCATATATAAAAGGTGTAATTATTTATTTAAAATTAAAAACCACTTGGTAAAGCAAATATCTATTTTGGAGCTTAGAAAAATAATATGGTTTAGGGATGTTTCAAGATTAAATAGATTTTTCAATAAAAACTCTCAAATTAATATTTTTTTAAAAAAAGAAATTCTAGGGTGTTACACGCTGGGTCGACCACACTGAAGAGAGATCCGCTTACTTAAGCTCCCGAAACTCTCTGTGCATTCCCCAAAATAAACTTACTACCAAGTGACTTTTCTTTGGAATGCGCAACAACAAACTTTACCTCGCGTGCACCACTTTCAAACTTCACTTCAGTCAAACAACACAAAGCAAACTGACGAGGAAAGACTCTACACCTTGCAGAAACACAACAAACTAACTTGGCTAATAAAAAAATGAGGACGATCCTCTGACCTGCGCTCTCTAAACTTGAAGCTCGACAAAGAAGAAGGACTAAGATTGACCTTCTTCCAAAGGCAGTCAGCAACTATGTGGTTATCAACGAACCACACAATGCCATACATGACATGGAACTCGAATGAGGGCAAAGCTACCCGAGCGAAACACTGGTGGCTGGTCTGATACACGTACCTGACTGACTGTAGAAAACTGAGTTGCCTCGTGTGCAATAGTCACACACTCGCGTAAGTATACGCGGTCTGTAGTAAGTAATAATTAAATTATCCATCTCCACAGAGACTGTGATTTATCCAGGGAGATGTTTAGAATTGAACAGAAATAAACGCATAGATGTTATGATAGTTTGGTTTGAATAGTAGAAAGAAAACTTAAAAGTAGTAAATGGATTGAGAGAGATAAGACTAAACTAAGATACTCATGGAAAGCAATAACAATGTGCTGCGAAGAACATGTGGTATGAAATAACTAACATACTACGCCCTACAAACTTCATCTTCCACTTCCGTTCACATCAAGTTCGATTTCTGTCGCAACTTAATGTAATGATAACCGGGCGCTACGTATGCAATAGTTATACGTTTATTCCTAAAGTCCGATTCAAAGAATTAAAGACTTAATTCTAACCTACTGAATATGCAACTAGACTTAGGTTATTTCCTCTTTCAATTTAAAACTATTAGTTCGTGTGGATGGCTGGTGGACACTTACTGTTGAGATTTGCTCCTAGTTAACAAGCATCAGTTAAACCTTCCAATTTCTTCTTAACACATGCTACAACTACTCCACTTTTTCCTAGCGTTGCCTTAAGAAAATTAGTTCATCATACAAACAAAGAACACAACATGCGAAATGAAAAACATACCGAAATGATATTACTGAAAAATAAAGAAAACAATAAACTCTCAATTTCTAAATCTCTAGTCTCTCTCTATATATATATGTATGTATGTATATATATATATATGTATGTATGTATACATATATACATACATACATATATATATATATATATACATACATATATACATGTATATATATATAGAGAGAGACAGAGAGACAGAGAGAGAGAGAGACTGGAGATTTAGAAATCGAGAGTTTATTGTTTTCTTTATTTTTCAGTAATATCATTTTGGTATGTTTTTCATTTCGCTTGCTGTGTTCTTTGTTTGTATGATGATCCAAAATTATCCTTAATTCTGACTCTATTGGAGAGTCATCAACGACTAACTTTAACTCTCAAAACAATAAGCAATAACACAACTATAATGGAAACAATGGGCAAAGCAATCATAGTGAATAAATAGAGAATACAATCACAATGGACAGATAAAACAATGTAATCATAATGAAACAAAAGGACAACACGATCTCGACGAAACAACTAGACAAATACGATCATGATGAAACAACGAGGCACCACGATTATGATGAACATACCGCGCAATGCGACCATGATGAACGAACAAAGCAACACAATCATGATGAGCATATAGAGCAATTACCATCAGGATAAGAACGAATACAACAATACGAACATGATAAACCGACAGGGCGATATAATCCTGATGAAAGCAAATATAGTAATACAATCACGATGAACAAACATAACAGTAAAAACCTGATGAAGCAACAAAAACAGTACGACCATAACGAACTGTACGAGCAATACCATTGTAAAGACACAAGTAGAGCAATATAATCATGACGAAAAGATAGGGTCATACCATCATGATGGACAAACAAGACAAAGCAATACGATCATGCTGAACAACCAGGGTAATACGATCATGATGAATCAAAACATAATACAATCCTCATGCAACAAATAGAGCAATACAATCCCGATGAAACTGATAAAGCATTACGATCAATTATCGAGTATACGAATATGAGACAATTCAAATAAGAGACACATCAAACAACATGGATAATGGATCAATGGAAGACATATGGATGTACAGAACACAAGGTCAAACCATAAGCGCATTCAATAGCTTGGATCAGAGATCAAATGGCACACATAACAAGGCAAGAAACGTAAGGTCAAATAAAACATAAACTAACTGTACGAAGAGGGCAAATAACCTATAAACACGATAACAGACTCGTCGACCTGAGGAACAGCCTCAGCTAGAGCGACTAGCGTTGCTGACAATGTTCGTGATGACTCTTAGTGGAAAACGGAAATTGACAGCACACTGCAAAGTGGCCCTCCTTGCCACACCGATAACACACCTTCACCTTAGGCGAACATGCACTAGTGAACTCTCAAACACCTGTGGCACTTCCATGCATCCTCAAGAGGATTCTGATGATGACCTTGACGAGACCTCTGCTTCCCTTGCTATTTGAGACCTCCCCTCCTAGATCGCATCCTTGACTAGCTAGGATTCCTCTAGTGGAACAGGCCTCTTACACGACTGGGATTCCCCCGATAAAAGTAGTCTCTTGAACGGGGAACCCTAGGGTACGAATCAAACTTCTGCCCATGCCCGACTTCACTTTCGAACTCTCAAAGACCTCGAACTCACTAGTAGTTTACGTAGTCACATGATGTAAGATTTGAACAGTAGAGGTGTAAGCTACGTGGGACTGAGTGTAAACTCCCGGCTGACTCTCTATGAGGCTCGGATCGGGTGTAGAAAGAGACTGGCCTATAATCTCCTACGTGTAAGTGGTTGACAGTGCGATACTTCTGCCTTTGAATGACGAAGGGAGATACTCTCTCTAACGCGGCAGTTGAGGCAAAGTGTGCCTCTACAAACTCTCTCTTTATCTTGTCCCACTGGACCGAGGTACCCCCACTGGGTAACTCTCTCTCGAAATACATAACAACAAAGAGTACACTAAAATCGAACTCACACAGATCCTAATCAGGACCTACAATCAAGTCATGAAATCAGTATCAACACAAGTACACATGCTTCTTATTCCTACCCTACTTTTCAACATATATAGCGGCTGCTGGTCTTCTGATGATCATGGACACACGGTTTACATCGTAAACTAGTCTACAGAATCTATGACTCTGAGCTTTGATACCAACTTGTAACGACCCGACTTTAAAAAATACTCTAATGGGGTGTTATAGGTGCATGCATTTAAAATCCATAAAATAAGTTTAATAATCACATGCAATTTCCAACGAAAACACAATTGACAGTTCAAAAATATACAAAACAGGGTTTAGGATCCCGATGGTTCAAAACAAATACAGTTCAACAAGTTTAAAATATAAGATTTGACATAAGGTAAAAACAATGCATAAAGGAAATTGTCGACACCGTGTCCATGATCGATGCAGCTCTAAGCCTAGCCACCTCGGAATGGATCAGTACCTAAAAATGTAAGGGGTGAGTATATCGATATATACTAAGTAAGGAGCCCCACCATGAGGTTAAGCATGCAAACAAAAATAAGTTAGAAGATACGACAACTGAAGCTAAGTGCCTCGCACATGCGTGGCCGGCTCCCTGACCGGTCACGAGTAAACAATGTCAGACGATGGCATGGAAGTCGAGTGGAGAGATATAGCTAAATACTAAGAAATAATCTGATGACTGTCAGGGAAGGACCACGAGTCAGGGAACACACACAGGTTCAGGACACGTCTCATACCGTGTCCGCAGAGACATACACAAATGTTTTGGGGTAGCCTGAACTTTGTCAGGGACTTGCCAAACTGTATTAGCGAAGACATACACGAATGTCTCGAGGTAGCATGACCTATCAAGGACCCTCCACGTTGTGCTCGTGGAGACATACACAATTGTCTCGGGGTAGCCTGACCTATGTCAGGAACCTGCCACGCATTCGATGTGTAACTCTGATAGCGTATCAATAGAGACATACGCGAATGCCTCAGGGTAGCTTTATCTACATCAAAGACCTGCACAAATGTTAATCAAGTCACCTGACCCTATCGGGGAGGACCATGAGTGAGGAAACTACACATGATCCCTAAACCTTGAGTCAATACAATGACACACATGTCATGTCAGCAAAGGCATACTCGAATGCCAATAAAGTCACCTAACCTTGTCAGGGAGAGTCACGAGTGAAGAAAGCTGTAGGATCCCTAAACCTCAGGCTAGGGGTGCCATCTGCTAATTCCTAGCATGCGGGGACCGACCTACCTGTAGACAACATCCCCAAAATGCATGCAGGCTCACTGAAAGGTATTTCTCTATGCCTTCATCTATCCTAGTGGCCTCTTCCAGTAGTCTCGGGGTCAAGCAAGGTATGATCGGCTCTCCCTCCCACGTACTGGGACTGGAAAACAAGTGGAACCATGCACGAAGCATATGAGATTCCACAAGTATAACAAAAAGATATAACTAGCATTAGAGTCACACAAGATCTAACCTCACCTAGTCGAGTGCAACCGCCCCACCCGAGGGTTGGTGTAACCTACAACGTGCACTCAACAACCAAGGAGCTCGTTGTTTCGCACACAATGCGACACGTGGATGAGATCCGACCCCTTGGTCAGATGTAAAAGTCAATCCGTAGGTTAGTGCAGCTCAACCACGTGTCTCGAAGTAAAGAGGATCCATATCCTCTCTCAATTCCTAAAGGTACTAGCGAGTCACATCAATAACACGATATTGATCACACAACACAAGTTCTAGCATGGGTGAGCTAGCTATTCCTTTAAGTGGTTAACGCTATAACTGAGCCTAGTTATTCTAATGCCAAACATAAATAATCCAAACATAGGTATCACGATAACCGATCGCTACGAACAAACCCCTAAGTGACAAAATAGAGAAACTGAGCATATAATCATTACAATACGTATACAGTCAAACATAGATGGAACCAATCATAGAGTCATTCTAATATGTGTACAACAACCATAGATAAGACAAACATCAATGAAACATACACAAATCCATTCATGAGCTACCTAACGTATTATGGGCATTTCAGTCACAATCATTACCTGCATTAGCCTATGTAACTCAGTCATTCGAATAGTCAAACAGATAAATAGTCCATCGCGTATACAAGCAAAAGGTACAATTCAAGGAATGGCAAAACGATCACATGAGCACAACAAACAGACACTTTACAGTTTACGAGCAACATAATGATTCCATGCTATCACGAGTATAAACAGTTTAATCAGTAAGTTACAACACCAACACAAATATGTGACAAGTCATTCAACATCCATTTCTCATAAAACCTAACAAGTCACTATTCACATACTTTTAAGCCATAAACCCCGATCATAATGAAGTTCTTTACCTTCCCGACGTTCTCGATTAAACCACCAAGGTAAACTACGGGTCAAAACAATGAAACTCGAAAGCACCTAAACATAGGATCAATGATAGAAATAAATAAAATGGAAAAACGATGTAGAACTAGCCAAAATAGAGCTCCCTACACGAACGAGGATGCAAAACTAAGCTGGTGACGCATCGTCGAAGTGCGGTGGCGTGTGGCTAAGAAAACACACGAAACTTACCTCTTTCTCTTCGTCTCGCTCTCCTGGTCACGAATCTGGTCTTAGAATCAGGAACGGACCTCTCTAACTCTGCAAAACTATGAAAGAAGAAATGGGTTTCAAAACCCCTTCGTTGGAAAACTCCATTAAAACCAACGAAACTTACCTTATCTCGAGCTCTCGAAGCCTTAAGCATGGATCTGGTTTCAGATTGTCAAACGCTGTTCCCAATCTTCGTAAAATTACAAAAGAAGAAGTGGGTTTTCAAAGCTTCCTCACCGGAATCCATGGCCAAAGCATAAAGAAGAAACTCAGGTTAACAGGAACTTACTTGGAGAGATGACGAAGAGAAAAGGAAGTGGGGGGGAGAAGTTGCCGACAAGGAAGCATCGAGACTGTCGTCAACGACTTTCGCCAGAAACGCAATGCTAAAGGTGGGATTCGCACGCAACTCAGCTTGTCGAAGAAGCTGCGCCACGTGGCGCGACTTGGGTGCTCGAATTAGTGGAGATGGACTGTAAGGATAAAAAGCTTCTTAGCCGTTGGATGCTCGAAGAACTAACGGCCACCAGCACGCTACGCGTGCGACTGAGGAAGGAAGCTCAATCCCTATTGTGACACGCGTAAAGAAGGGAGAGGGAAGGGGTGTGTTGTTGGCTGAGTAATGAAGGAAAGAGAGATTGAAAAGGCAAACATTCTATTTATATAATATATTAAAACTTATTTCCTTTTATAGTATATGTTTCCAAACACATAAATAAAACCTAATTTTCTTTACTTCAATTGGATACAAAGGCAAATGCAATTCAAAGGTTTCAAATCTCATTTCTAGTATTTTAATTGAGAAGTTTAAACAAAATCTATTAGTATAATGACTAAAAAGATTAGGGTTGTTACAAAAAATTATGAAGATTGTTGTTATGAGAACTTTAGTGATGGACATTTCAGTTTGATTTCCATTTAAAAACGTCATTCATAGGTTTCGGCGTAAAAAAGATTTAAAAACTTTCTAAGTGAAAATCAACAGGAAACTCTATAATTACTTATTATTAATGCCATGGTACAACTAAAAAGGTTTAGAGCAAGTGTCGTCGAATGATAGGTCAAGTACTCCTCCCTAGCGTGTGACTCTTCTCAACTAGAAACTCAATACCAGGATAACTCTTATCCCTATGATACCAGCTACCATTTTTTTTATCTAGGATTTACTAACTCCTTAACCAATCCCTAATAGTGTAGCCAATCAATTCGAACATGTTAATCTCTCTCAGTAAGTACCGTCGAATGATAAGTCAAGTACCGATCAAGATCAGAGTCCTATCCCTTTCGGGAAACTCACCTTAATATTGACCCTAGTGAACACACACCAAGGGGGGTCGACTCAAACTGCCGACATGTAGCCCCACTAGGATCTCACACTAGGATCACACATTGCAAGTTCTTGATCGTAGGATTAGTTGACACTAATCATTCTCCCACTATCTATTTTTTAATAGGGCTCTCTCCCACTCAAATGAACTAGGCTAATCTTGTTCATCCAAGTCCCAATCTTTTACCTATCTTGGTTAGATTGATTTTT
>JBBMKA010095395.1:0-12670 GCA_037833695.1 Sechiopsis laciniata
ATGTTTGTTGAGCCCGGTTGAGTCAGGAAGGGAAAGGAAAAATTCCCTTTCAAGCGTTTGGCCCATCGGGCTGAAATATCCCCGCCAGGAAGGGATAATCCAGAGCGTAAGTCTGAACTTTCCAGGTGCGTGCATGCGTTTGTCTTTTTTTTTTTTTTCTTTGTTTTTTTTAATTATCAATGTCGATTTCAATTTCGTTTCTTTGTTATTTTTTTTTATTTCGTTTTCAGCTTTCATTTCTTTTAGTGGATCTTTGTTATTTTTTCAATTTTATTTTTATGTTGTGCTTTTAGTTTCCTTTTATTTATAATCTATATTTTATTTTTATTTCTTTCATTTTTAATTTGGTTTTCTTAAAGAATTTATTTAAATTTTAAAAAGATATTATCAATTTAAGATATTAAAAATTTTATTTAAGAAATAAATTTAATCAAATAGAATTTTAAAATGATATTTGATTAATATATGACTATTATATTAAATATCTAATTTTTTTCATAAAAAATTACATCGTTTTCCTTCGTACCAAACACAAACTTATTATCAATTTCTTTTTTTTCCCTTCTCACCAAACACTAATTTATTCTCACTTCACTTCCCTTCCTTTTCTATCCCTTCCCACCCTAGCCAAACATGTCCTAAGAGTTATACTTGGATGTTCGATTCATTGTATATTGTCAAAAAAAAAAGAAAAAAGTAGACTTTTTTTTTTCCAGCACCATTGAATAAACTTTAACCATAACTTCTTTTTTTTAGTTTTTGAGGATCTACATTTTTTGAGAATACAAATAATATATTTTTGTGACGTTCAATAAGTTTTCTACGACAATGATTAGGCACCAAATGGGTTATATTCAAAGCAACATTTTTTTTTTTTTTAGTTTGATCTTAATTCAACTTTATTTTTGGTAACGGGTTGATTTTATTATTTTGTTGTAAATTAGTTTAACACACCACGAACATATGTTCGATATCGAGAATCGATATTTGATTCTCATTTATAATTTGATAAAATTTCATGAATAATCTATTTTTTTAAAAAAAGCGATTTTACACTTACATAAAAAGGGGGAAAAAACTATAAATAGCACTTAAAAAAATTACATATGTAGCAGAAAAATAAGGTGGTATCTATAAAATAACCAAAATATTCACGCTTCAA
Organism: Sechiopsis laciniata; assembly: GCA_037833695.1. Classification (NCBI taxonomy): domain Eukaryota; kingdom Viridiplantae; phylum Streptophyta; class Magnoliopsida; order Cucurbitales; family Cucurbitaceae; genus Sechiopsis; species Sechiopsis laciniata. Next base: position 1,163 of record JBBMKA010095395.1, read on the forward strand.
CTTCATAAATTCAATGAATTCGCTAATAGTTTTCAATAAGTATTTGATGTGAAAATAATAAAATTGAAAAATTTTAAAAACCGAACCTAAATCTGCTATACATGAAATATTTTTTAAAAAAATGCTATAATTAAAATGCAATGCCCAAGAGTTTCCATTGAGAGTAATTTCCCTTTAAAAAGCATAAATGATCCTTTTTTTAAAAATATCATTAATGATTTTTATAGTTAGTAAAGGATAAAATATCATTTTAATCAATAAACTTTGACATTTGTTCCATTTTAATCCATGAACTTTCAAAATTTCAATTTCAATTCTTAAAATTTGAAATTTATTTCATTTTAGTTGATAAACTTTCAAAAGTCTAATTTTAATTCTTAAACTTTGAGTTTTATTCCGTCTCGGTCTCTAAACTTGAAAAAAAAAACTTAAAATTGGTCCTTATATATATATATATAATATCTTTAAAAAAAAATTATCTTATCCTTCTATAAATTTTAAAAATATGTTCACACTTTTTCTTTTGTGGTATGAAAATTATTAATATTAGAGAACCAATTTTTTTTAATATTGACTTCAAATTTATTAGAATGTCTAATTTTAAGTTTTGTAAAATAAAAATATTAAAATTTGACTTTTAAAAGTTTAAGGGTCAAAATAAAATTAACAAAAAAATTTAAAATTAAAATTAGACTTTAGAAACAAAAAAATGTCAAAATTCATTTATGACATTTTACTCTTCAATAAAACATTTCTAAAATCATTTGGTATTTTAACCAAAGTTTTTTCAATGTATAGGAATAAGTTCTTTCAAAAAAGAAAAGTATAGGAATAAAGTTCAATTTTTAAAAATATGGCAAAATATAAGTTTAGTCCTATAATTAAAAAAAAGTTAGAATTTAATTTTCATCATTTCAAAATTTAAAGTTTAGTTTCTATAGTGCGAAGAAATATAGAATTTAGTCTCTATAATTTGAAAAAAGTTACAATTTAGTCTCTATGATTTAAAAAATTAGAATTTAGCCTTAAAATTTTATAAAACTTAAAATATAGTTCTTATCTAATCGTTGATGTATTAAATACATGAAAACTCACTATTCATATATAAATGATGTAATGTTTTTGCTATATCAATCACTTATCTCATAATTTCATCATTGACATATGAATAGCTAACTTTCAGGCATTTAATTCGTAATGACTAGAAACGACAATAACTATCTTTTAGGTTTTATCAAACCATAAGGACTAAATTTTAGTTTTTAAAATTATATCGACTAAATTTTATATTTTTTCAAATTATAAGAATTAAACTCTAATTTTTAAAATGAGAAAAAATATAAACACTAACTTTCTTTTATCCGAAACATATATTTTACCCTAAAAAATTATATTCTAACTTTGTGGGGGCTCATCATTCTGGAGCCTAATTTCCATTTGGAAAAAAAAAAAAAAAAGGCTAGATTGGATGCGTCGAGACAAATTACAATAATATTTTGGTTTTAGTTTTCCTACAAGGTAAATTACAATAATTTGTTTGGTTTTTAGCTTGTGACTTTTTGTTAGTGAGTTTTTCTTTGAGCCTTGTCTCATTGTGGAATTTTGAGGCCTCTAACACAGACCTCCAGAATCCTCTTCCATGTTTGAAACTAGATTTTGAAGGAAAAAAAAAAAAAAAACTAAAGTAATAATAATAAAGGTAAAATATAATTTTGATTTTGAACTTTGGGATTTATTTTATTTTGTTTTTTAAACTTTCAAAAGTTCGATTTTAATTTATAAACTTTGACATTTGCTTCATTTTAGTAATGAACTTTCAAAAATTCAAATTTAATCTTTAAATTTAGAGATTTATTGCGTTTTAGTCTTTGAACTTTCAAAATACTTAAAATAGACCTTATAAAAAATTTTAAAAAAAAATTTGTTTGTTTTTTTAAACAAATTTACCATCTTCCTCTATAAATTTTAAAAATATGATCACATTTTATCTTTAATTGCATTAAAGTTATGAAAAGTATTGAACCAATTTCGATTAATGTTGACTTCAAGTTTAGTACAAATACCAATTTTAAGTTGTTTAAACATAATTAAAATTAGACTTTTGAAAGTTCCAAAACTAAAATATAATAAATTTCAAAATTTAAAGATTAAAATTAAAATTTTCAAAGTTTAAATATGAAAATGAAACAAAGGTCAAAATTTAAGAATCAAAATGTTGTTTTATCCTAATAATAATAATAAATAAATACTCCATCTTAGTACACTTTATTTTTTTTCTAATTTTGGAAAAAAAATCACTTTATGGGAGTGTTAGTCAATTTCAGAGAAAGAGAAAGAGAAAATCCAAAGGTTTTCTAAAATTTATTTATGCTCATTGGTTCCATTCAACTCGGCAAAAAAAAAGTAATTTCTTCATTGGGATTTGGATAAAATAAATATTATTTATTTATTTATTTTGTTAACGGGATTTTCAACGGTCACATTTTAAATTGGTTTCCACAACCAAACTTTTCAATCTGAAGGGAAAATATTTAGTCTTTCATCTAAATGACCATCAACAAAAAGTAACTTTCGAACACAACCAATCCTTTTCTACTTTTACCTATATACATATGAAACATAGGTAATTACCAATTTCTTTCAAAATTGTTGAACATAAACTCATGTAATTACCATATGCTTTAATGGCAAGATCAAATCTCTGAGTTTTTAGCTCAAGACAAGTCAAACAAACAATATCACAACCCAAAAAATGGTTAAACTAAGGGCATTTAAATTCAACATCATTTGAAGTACAAGAAACCAAATGCATGATCAGCCAAAACCTGCCATCCTTGAGATTATTGAAGATCTGAAATAGAAAATGAACAATATATATTTGATATTTTAAAAAATAAAAACATAAACAAAACTAAATCTTACAACACTACTCCAAGGCCAGAAATTGGAACCTATCTTTGGCACCCTATTTTTTCCCCCTGAACCTAAAAAATTAGGATACATAAATCTATACATGAACCCCTCTCTTCTAATGTTTTTACAACACAATTTGGTAGGGTTGATAAGGCTCCACCTTTGTCTCTACTCCAGGAGCAACAGATCTCAAACCCACCATTTCTATGGTTAATCATCAAGAAGTTGAAAATGAATTAATAATTAGTAATCCTCAGAGCTGTAAAACTAAATCAGGGTGAGCAGAATCCACCTTGATAGAGCTAGGAAATCCTGAAGATTTAAATCTCACGTTCAGGTCTGGGGGAACCGATTCGGATTTGTGTATTGTTGTTGTTACTACTGCATCTGTTTCTTCTGGTGGCAATGACCCCTGCTGCCAAGGTGTTCCTGAATTGGGAACGATTGAAGCCTTGTCCCCCAACCCGAACAATGAACTGGAAGAGTTTGTTGTACTAGGATTGTTTTCGGGGCATTTTGGCTCTTTTGGATTCTGGTTGGTACCTGTTGCTGGAAGGATGGAGTTAGCATTAGTTCTGGAGACCGGCTCGAGTACACCAACGGACTCCATCGCTCCTATTAGTTTCCCCCGGTGAGCAGAGAGATCATAGGCACAAGCACCATTGAAGCCATTCATACCAGGGCGGGTTGTTGGACTCTGGTGTTTCTGAAATGAAGGCCTTGACATTGGAATATTACTTTCCAGTACATTATGATCACTACTGGGATTTAATTCTTCAATCGCTTCCGTTTGTTCCCTGTGGGGCTCTGAAGATTGTCGAGTACTTGACGGTGATGGCAAAGCTGCAGCAAACTCAGTAGGAGGCCTACTTAAATGACCATCTGAACTGGAGGCATGAGAAGGCTCATCGTGCATCTTCGTCAAAGTATCAGCTTCGATCCCCTTCGGTTCAGGAGGAAGAGGCTTCACATCTGCAGCAGAACTTTCATGCCCAAGAAAGGGCTGCAATGTCGACATTTCACTGAGTTCAGCTTGAGGTAGAAACGTCCTCTTTGGTGTAGTATCGTTTTCTACAACCCATCCAGGACCAAAACCTGAACCTGATGGTAAAGATCTTTCAATCTTCTTAGAAGCAACTCTCCAAGCTACGGATCCAAGATCTGAAGCAAATCGAGCAAGGCTTCGTGCATAAGCATGCTCCAAAAAAAGTCCAACCTGAGTCACATAGAGAGCTAGTTATCCCGCAGCAAAATCTATGTAAGTCCCTCATATAATTAAAGTCACTAAAACTATATAGCAGCATGATATTAGATAGATTAGAACAGTAAATATTCAAACCAATGCAATTAATCAGAAACGGAAAATAACAGTCCAATTCCTTTTATTCTCAACTATGATTTTATATCTTCTGTGACAACAAGAAGCTATATCCGACACAACAGCTCCAACTCGGGAGCTGGAATAGAAAGATCTGATCCAAGACTTATGATAATAATTGAATATATCCATCATTCAATCTAAACACGCATTCAAAGAATTGCACTTAATAGACAATGTTAATAGTAATAAAGTCAGATACATACTGGCATTAAAGCCTTTCTCTCTCTATCAAATGTATTCAACACAGATGGCTCTAGCAAAGCAGTTGCTTGAAATTGCGTATATGTGTTACGCCTATTATCATCAGAGACAATTGGTTGTTTCCCTTGTCTTAGTGTATTGAATCTCAGTGCAGAACCTGCCAGGAAAGAATAATCTTCTAACCAAAATTCAGATTGTATCTTAGTAACACCCTACGGGTGGATACTAAAATAAAATAATAATAATAAACCAATAAAGCTTGCCTAAGATTTCTTACCTGTAATATCCTCGCTAAATCTGCTCTGGTTAAACAAACTAAATGCAACATCACTACTTGTAGAAAAATCAGCTAAACTAGGCTTTTCGAAATGCTGAAATCCATTCCTCAAATTGTTGAACCGATTTGTGTTTTCACCACCTGTAGGAAGAGTGGCATCTGGAGAAAACTCTCGTTCCAACGAAGGTCTACCCAATGGTTTTTTCAAATTCTTGGTCGGTGGTCTACCTCTTCTTGCTATTTTAGGTTCTTGTTCATTATTATCACTATCTTGTCTCAGGTTCATAAAACTCTTTTTTGCCAACTCTTGTATGGTACGTGCCTGACAAAAATATATTAAATGTTATTACCTGTATATTAGATTACATAGGTTCCATCTCAAAACCAATTGGTAATGAGAGAAGTAATCCACCTTTCTTATAAAGGTTGCGAGGAGAGAACTCATCACTTTTTCAATGTGAGATTCTCAAAAATGTGTAGAGTAGAAACATCAACGATAATAAAGAAGTTCAGTGCCAATCAAACCTGACGAAAATATATAGTATCCGGGGAATTATATTGCAGTGCATTTGAACTGATTAAGAGAACGTCTTTCTGCAGGGAAAAAAAACAACACTAAATCAATACTAAACAAACAAAGCATCGAGTTCTTAAAACTCGAGAAAAGCACTTAATAGGCTGTTATGTTATTTTTTTGGATAAGAGAATAGGCTGTTAGGTTAAAACTTCAAGGATCTAAAAATGGGGAAACTCTGTATTTGAGAAGATAACACAAGCCCAAATTTTGAAAGAAACAACCGTTTACTTTAATAAAACAGATCTTGCATATAATATACTTTTAAGCAACACGCATATACAGATGCAAAATATCAACATATAATTGATAAATCAAGAAAATAGACCACGGGAGAGCAAAAGATAGAGGGAAAGCAAATTGCAAAAGAATAAAGAAGAATCCCCGTGTAATCTTAAACCATACTTGTATGAACTAAAAATGCGAAGTAACACATAATAACTTGTTTTACTCATCAAAATAAGCTTTATTAAAATTTAAACCAAGTTCTAGAACAAGGATTCCAGTTTTTCAGAACCAAGCAACCCTCTCGTCGGTTATATAAATTGATTCATAGACCACAAAGTTGGTCGGTCAATTTTGTGTGCAAAAGAAAATGCAATTTTTTTAACCAAAGACAGAAAAAATACTTAAATCGTGAGTGATGGAGTTTAGTAAGCTTCACTATTCAGAATGTCAACAAAATATCAAGTATATCACCACCCTATTTCAATCCAACTTGCCAAATACAGCTAAGAATATTCACCCAAGGAACAGCACCAATTTGATAAGCTAGGTTAAAAACTTCAATTTTCCAATGGATCGAATATGAAGATATCTCGAATTCAGCTGAACAGAAAAGAGAAACAAACGACTCAAATGTAACAGAAAACAACAAAGGCTCATCGTACTTCGAACTGTTCCAAGCTGGTATAAGCTCCAGAAGTAAGCTTCTCCCGTAGAGTCGCAAAATCCATCGGATGCTCTATAATTTCATGGTAGTCTGGTAGCTACAAACAATAATTTTGAAAGCAAAATCAATGTAAAAATTGGACAAAGCATGTCACAAGACCCAAAAGCTGTGCGTCATCACTCCCAAAACCAACCTCATTGGGGTCCACTGGTTCAGAAAACACACCATAGATGTCCTTCCTGAAATTAAAGCACTAAGGAAATTACAATTAACGAAAAGGCAAATCACAGTATCAAAAAAACACATAAAGAGAAGCTGAAAAAACACACTTTTGAAGCCGGTCAAGGATGAAGACTAAAAGCTTCTTATCAGGTAAAGGCGTCGAGGGTCCCGAATCCATATGCGACCCTGCAAGTAATTATGTCCATAATGATTAAAAACAGTCACAAACATAGTTTTCAAAGAAGTGGGGTGTGATTATTGGCAAAAACCTTGAAGGGTTTCCAGTGGATTTGAAGCAGAAATGAACTTTTCACCCTGAAACATCAAATAAACAAACCAATGCGCCAACAGTTACAAACTAAGCAAATAATTTTCCAATTATGGGTGACCTTCATAAACAGGGTAGATCTAAAAAAAGTAAATAGGACTCAGAATCAGACTGCCAGGATTGAGAAAATAATTAAGGGGAGAAAAGACAAATGCGAACTTTTTCGTTTAAACTATGCTGTCAAATCAAATCGTTGAAGATAGTAGTATCCAGTAAATGCTAATAAATCAAATAGTAAGCATAAAAAAATTTTAAAAAAATAAAAATTGAATAAGCTGATGAAAACAATTTGCACCACAACTAAAGTTCAGTATAGCCATTCAAATTTGCCAAAGTCAACTACCCTTGACTAAGATACTCGAAAAATAAAAACCAACAGCAAGATTCAAAAGTGCGAAACTCAAGGAAACGCTTTCAGATACCGTCAACGAATTTTCTCCACTGCCTTAACAAAACAATTACTACAATCTTCATTTCCCCCAAAATATTCAACCAAAAATTGCAGTACCTTCTCGGAATCATAAACCCTAGATCCCTCCACAATGGAACCCATCTTCCGCTTCTTCTTAACGGATGCAACATTATCCTCGCCCTCCGCAGAACCACAGGAATTAAGCGATGAGGAATTGACGGGAGATTTCTGGGAGTGCAATCTGAGTACGAGCTTGAGTTTCTTCTCGCGGCGTTTCCCGGGCAATTGTTGGTTGTATTCAGCATCGGCGGAGTCGTCGGGAGTGATTCCGTCGGGGTTGGGGTTCCGGCGAGTAGATCGCCGGAGCGGAGCTGGAGAGGCGTAATTAGGGTTGGAAATTGGGGTGGAATTGTTGGGTTGAAGGTGATTGTGGTGTTGATCTTGTTGCTGTTGTTGTTCCTTGAGATTCCGCTTTTGAAGATCCAACAGCGATGGCCGCCCTTTCTTCTTCTTCTTCTTGTTCCTCTCCACTGGCTTACCCATTTTTGCTGATTCCTCTGTTTCTCTCTCCCCCGCCTCTCTCTCCGGAGAGATAAAATCGATACAGACTATTTATTTTATTTTTTTTCTTTTTACGACTATTTCATTTTCTTTTTATTATTTAAAAATATGCCTAGAGTCTGAGACTAGTTTTAATTTCATTGTTGTTTGCGGCAAAAAAAATGAAATGAATTGGACTGTTTTTTTTTTTTTGCTCATTCAACTCTTTATTTATATATAATTAATTAATTAATAAAATAAATTCTTAACCTAAATAGGTAACTTAGTTTAAATATAATTCTCTTTTTTTTTCCTTTATTTAATTTTTACATATGTGTAAGGTATGCCTTGAATTTTAGAAGGGGAAAATGAGATTAGTCATTCGAGAACCCAATGCAAAAATATAGTGTTGGGTTGGGTTGTTTTAATACATAGCTTGATCGGGTTGGAGAATTCACCAATTCAAAAATTTAGATTGGTCCAAAAAAATTTCCTACCCAATTCAATTCGAACCATGTGCACACCTATCATAAGGAAGATGATTTATTTGGATTACCGAGAATCATTCTCTCCATCACATTTCTTTAAAATCCTCTTTTTATTATTCTTATAACTATTTTTTATTCTATTCGTAACCGCTTTTTATTTTTTTCTATAAATATTTTCCACTCTCATCATACTCATTATTTTATTTCTCTAATAATCAACTCAAACTCCAAACACAAATAATAGTTGTCCCCTTGATTATTTTATTCATCTCAAACACAAATAATTATTCTCTTTATAACCATTCTCATTTATACTCACCCATAATTCTCGTTCCCTCCTATCATTCTCATTCCCCTTCTTCTAAAACACCCCATAGATGTGTACACCATCGGTTGCGTCGGGTTGGTTAGTATGATTTTATGAACCAATTCAAAATATTGAGTTTGTCAATTTTTTAATTCGTTACATCCTATATATTAGAGCAACTCAATTTTTGTTTCCGTACATTTCAAGTCATTATTGTTTGATTTAAATTTGTTCTCCATCAATTCATTAAGGTGTGATGATAATCTAGCTCAATTAGTTAAGAAAATTACGAAAATTGACCTAACTAAAGAGAACTAGACATATTTTGAAGTTAAAAAATGAAAAATATGATAATACTCACCGTTGATAAAAAGATACGGGTAAATTACGAGTTTCATCCCTATGATTTGAAGAGAGATAGAATTTAGTTGATATAGTATTAAAAACTAGAATTTAATTCATAAATAACTAATTGTACAAATCATATAATTTACGTTTTTTTTATTACAAAAATCATACAATTTAGAATAGATAAGTTCAACGTATTTAATTTATCGCAATTATTTTTTATCAAACTATATGGAGTAAATCCTAGTTTTAAAAATGTTATGGAATAAATTTTAACTTACTTCAAAGCATAGACATTAAATTCTAATTTTAACAAATTAAGGCCCCCTTAACTTTTTTTAAGAAAATATGTGAATGTTAATCAACTTTCAAAAACAAAAACAAGCTTTTGAAAGTTACTTTTTTTTGTTTTCAAATTTTTGTTTGATTTCTACAAATATAAGTAAGATGTAGATATCAAAGTAACAAAAACACATGGTAAGTATGCTTAAATTTCAAAAACTCAAATGGTTATCAGATCTAAATTATAACTTTATTCCCATTAGTATGACCAAATTTAGAATTTACTCAAAAAACATGGTTTAAGATTTTTTTAAAAAAAACATGGTCTAATAGTATCCTTCTATTCCACATTTATTATCTAAGTTTAAAAGTTATTTTTTTATGGTTCTATTTACAACTCTACAATTTCATCTTAAAAAAAAAAAAAAAAGGTTTTAGTGTAGGTTTGGATAGATAGTTATGAACAGTTGTGACATAAAACTAAAGTGGTTATAGTAGAAATAGTATTTCATATGGGGAGTTTATGAGAGTTTTATGAAAGCTTGTATGAAGGTGTTTTTATGACTTGGATTGCTATTAGGGGTGATCTCGGTTCAGTTTTTGTCTGTTTATACCAAACCGAAAACCGAATCAATATCTTCAGTTTGTCAAAAATGGATCCTAACCAATGTCCAATAAAGGACAAACCATTGGATCGGTTTTCAATTGGTTCGGTTCGGTCTTGGATCGGTTTTTGGTTTTGATTTCAATGAGAATGAATTCATTTTTCAATTTTTCCCTTATTTTTAGTTTGACTTTAATTTATTCTTTAGGATTTTTTAATACACAAAGATCAGTCTCTTAATTTCCATTCCCAGAAAAATCAAGTACCACAAGCATGAATATCTCCACAATATTGTGATAATGAAGTTGTATGGACATACTTTAAAGAGAATCATGAAACTAGACATCAATGGAGATGAGAATTTAGCATTCCACTCCATTGCCATTTTCATATACCTCAACAAGGTTTGAAGTATAAAGCAGAGAAGTAAAAATTTTCATATACATTAAGTTACACTATAAAAAAAAAAAGAAGTTTAAAATTCTCATACCAAGACTTAAAAAAAAGTTAGGATCATGCCTTTAATCATTAAATTTTCATGTAAGATTTGCTAGAACATAAATTTAAAAACCCAGAAACTCAAATTAAAAAAAAAAAAAACAAGAAACAGGATTCCAAACTCAAGCAAATCAGAAATCAAGAAATTCAAATTGAAAAACAAGAAACAAGAAATCAAACTCACTTATTTAGGTCAATCGATGGCACTTCAACAACTTCTTTTGCTTGCTCCAACCCACAAACACTGTCGAAAGTTCTAAAATCTTAAAGAAAAAACACAAGCAAATACCAACTTCGAGTCCAAACTACTATGAGTTTAAAAACAAACAACTAAGTATAAAGTATAGGCTATGAAGATGACACAAAATATATTTGAAATTGGGAAGTGGTAACATACTCACCAATAGAGCAAAGATGGGATGAGACAAAAATAAGAAGGTAGACGAAATTATGATTGAAAAAGAAACGGGAGAAGAAGATAGCGTGAAAGAAACAAGATAAGAAAAGAGCGTAGAAGTATTGAAGTGGGAAGAAAGTGAAACGGCAGAGATGAAATAGGGGCTGAATTAGGATTTTTCAATTATTTTATATACTATTGATTCGGTTCGGCTTTTTTATTGGGTTTTTCTATGAAAACCGAACAGAACCAATATATTTCGATTTTTTGAAATACAAAACCGATTGATCCATTACTTTTATAATTAAAACAAAAAAAAACAAACAAAGAACCAATCCATTGGATCGGTTCGGTTCGGTTCACTCGGTTTTTTGGTTTTGTTGTTCACCCCTAATTGCTATATCTAAATGTGAGGTTAGACCAGCCCATGAAACTAGGGGTGAAAGAAAAAATCGAAAATCAACGAAACTTAACCGAACCAATCTAATAGACGGGTTCAATTTTTTAGAATAATATTGGATCATTTAGTTTGATATTTTAGAAAATCGAAATATATTGATTTGTTCGACTTTTCATGAAAGAACAGATATATATCAAACCTAACCAAGCGTATAAATACTAGAGAAAAACTAAAATTATATTAGTATTGAGATTAGATGAAAGAATCAATTTAAATGTGAAATATGAAGCAAAACCACCATTAATATTTTGTTATTTTATGAAAAATGTTGTTTTTGAATAGTTAAAAAATAAAAATCCATAAAATAAAAATAAAAATCAAATTGAAAATGAAAATGAGACAAAAAAATTGATAAACTAATCTAATTTCCATTGAAATCAAAAT
>JBBMKA010095406.1:0-12670 GCA_037833695.1 Sechiopsis laciniata
TATATATAAAAACTGAGTTGTGAAGTTATTATTTGGATAAATTACTATTTGATCCCTTCAATTTGGTGAAATAACTTGGACTATAACTTGAGATAGAATTTTGTTCCTTGTTCAAAAAAAAAAATTGTTCCTGTGATTTGATAACTTCATAAAAAGTTTCTACCATTATAAGTCATTAACTCATTGAATAGGAGAGAGTTAGATATTTATGATCTTTTGCATTTAGTCGATGTAAAAAAAAAATTTAAATTTAAAAAAAGAGAAAAAAGTAAAAAAGAGATATTAATCTCAAAATAACCGGTAAATTGTTAGTTTTTTAACTTTTTATATTCAATCAGCTACTTAATCAACTAGACATAGATATTTAACTACCACGTGTTAATTTGTAAAGGACTTTTAATTATTTTAAAAAAAAATCATAGGAATTTATGAGTTATAATAAATTTTCAATTAACCTCATCGTTTTATAGCAACAATTGATTTTTAAAATCTATTTTGAAGCTATAATTATATTTTGAAAATTATCAATCTAAGTTATCATTATTAACAAATCAATTAGTCATATTCAGAAAACCCATTATCCAAAATCCATCAGATAGAGCATGAGTATACTATTTAGAGCACTCATCTAATTTTGTCACATTCTCTTTATATATATAATAATCATTTTCATTGTTAATGTGATAATTTATAACAATTTATTGTGGCTTCTCTTTTATTGCCCCACATATGACAAAAATCTCTTTCACTATGTCTATTTAAGATAGACATTACCTATTTCTCATTCGCTTTTTGGGGAAAATAATTTTTTTTTCTTAATGACATTCCATATTAAGTTAAGTGTATAAAGACTAACCTTAGTTCAGTAGTTGTACGTAATGTGTTTTGGAATAATCGAAATTTGAACCATCTTTTAAATACTGTTAAATAAAAAAAATAAAAAATAAAAAAATTAATAGACGGTAGGAAATTCTTACATTCGAAAAACTATTTTTCAACATAATATTTGGGATATCATATTTGGGTCTATTCGGCAGTGAATTAAAAATTTATAGTTTGTATTTTTTTTTTTTTTTTGAAAAGATAAATAATGTGTTTGATGGTTGATATATATAGTTTTCCATTTGTAAGTGTATAGTTTTTTTTTTTTTTGAAAAACTGTAAAGTATAATTGTTATTCTTTGAAGAATAGTTCTCAATAAAATAATAATAATAATAAATAAATCAAATCAAATAAAATCAAATAAGATACAAGTCAATTATCATAATGAAATTGAATTGAATTACCATTAATCAAGATAATGAACTAGCCACCCACTCATTTAGTTCTCTCTTATTGTTATCAACTCGAAAGAAATCCTATTTTCGAATTCGTTATTCTAAACACACACGTCATATTAAGTTGGTTATATTTTGATTTTATAATAAAAAATAGACAATAATAAAATAAGTAGGTAAATAAAGCACGTGGCCAAAAATATGATTCCTTTTTCTAAAAAGCCAAAAATGTGAATAAATCTTTTCTTTTTTTTGAAGATGTGAATAAATCTTATTGGTGTTTAAGAAATATAATATATGTTTAAATATGGTTGAGATAATGGGAAAGATAGATGAGAAGTGGAAGGGTTGTTTTGACATTTTATATGAATTAAAGATTATTCAGACACGTCATCTTTTTGGTGCCATTCTTCGCCCACAACACTGCCACCTCATCCCCCATATTAATTTTTTCACTCTAAAAATCTCTCCAATTCCTCAAATCGAATCATTTTATATATCAAACCGTATCTTTTATTCTCAACCATTTCATATTCGACCATTACATAACTTTTTTTTTAGTACAAAATCAAGATATGAAGCTATGAATTTGCGACCCCATAATTGATTTTACGTGATACAGGTATTTGTTTTTTGAGTTAAAAATAATTTCTAAGAGTTAATTAAACTCATAGTTTTAGTGGATGAGTTCTTTTTCTTTTTTCTTTTTTAAATTTCAAATTTCAATTTTTTTTAACACTTTTATCGTTAAATACGTTTTCTAATTTTAGATTAATAATATTTTCAATTTTTTTGTTTACAATTTTTATTTATAATTGTATCTACTTAATTTTTCAACTAATTAATTAAAAACTATTTTTATTTACATAATAAAATATTTCTAAAATATATTTTTGAAAATCTAAAATTAACGATAATTTTATAATCAATTTTATATTTGAAATATATATTTCATAATTTAAAATTAACTGAATCACTTTTGTATTTTTGTTTTAAAAATTTATCAATATTTTTCATCTATTTAATATCATTAAGTTTGATGTAATTAATTGAAATTTATTTTGATTCCCATAATATTATGTTGGAAAATTGTAGGCATGGATTCTTTCTACAAAATAATTACAAATACAGTTAAATTTTAAAGTATCTGTATCAATAATCATTAATACATTTTAATACTATATTATTAATACATATTAATATATTATTGTGTTTTTTTTATATTGTGTATTATTAATATAGTATTATAAGAAAGTATATGATCATTAAAAAAAAAGTGACAATACTCACGAATACCAATGATTATAGGTGCTATTTGTTTTTTTTTTTTTAAATGATCATATTTATAATTATTTTTTAAATTTGACTAAAGTAGTAAATTTCCGTATTATGCTTTTAAAATATGCTTCATAATTTAAAAATAATAGTAATTTCATAAATCATTTTGTTTGTTTCTAAACTTTTATTTTTTTGTATTCATCTAACATAATATCATTAATTCACATCTAAAAAATATTATTAGTTCACTAATTCTTATCAAATTAGTTGATTTGGAAAGTTTTTATATGATTCTTTAAAATAATTCATATCACAAAAAGTATTATGACAAAAATAAAAATACTGAAATTAAAAAAATAATAAAAAATAAAAAATAAATAACGTAATATTAGCAACAAAAAAAAACATCTAAGCATAAATATAATAATTGAGATTCAAAATAATAAATAAATCATTATTTTTTATTAAAAAAACTCATAAATATTACATCATTTATAAAAGACAAAACTATGTGATCTACAAACTTCTAAACGAAATATAATTATAATCTCTTTATAAACAAACGCATCTCAACAAAACCTTTCTAACTAAGTCCTTGACAATTTCTCATTCTGTTAAATGTGAATTATACATCAATTGTATTTAACCTTTATGGTGAGTTTAGATGAACCTTGAGTTAATGTGTGGTTAGGTTAACTAACTACATGGCAGGTGTGTGATTGTGCTAGTATATAAAATATCTTGAGTTTATCTTCACAGTTTAAGAGAAAACTCTGGTCACTAATTTGAGAGCTTTTGATATTCATAAATGACAATTATGAGCGAGTGACCAAGATTGATCATCTCACATTCTAAATAGTGGAGTACGTTAGTTCGAATCACTTTATATCGGTGTGATAATTTCTTCTTCTTATTCCTTCTTATTTGGTTTTGATTTCGTCTCTATTTGCTATTGTCTTACATATGGTTTGAATTTGGAATTAGCTTGTTTGGATTGGATTTTCACCTTAGATTTGAGATTATTTCTACACATTCAAACACCTAATTATCTTAGGTACGTTTGCTTTCACACCATTATATAATTTTAATATTTTTAATCATTAATTCAAAATTTTAAATTATTTTTAGGGAATCACTAGTCTCTCGGTTCAAAACGAGTACATCTTTATTTATTTATTTAATTATTTTTGAGAAACGAGTACATCTTTATTTTCAAACCGACATATACCTAGATGCAGAGGATTTTCAAATTAAAAGTATAAATTTTATTCAGTTATGTCTTTTAAAAAAAGAAAAATAAATCAATTATGAAATTTTGAGAATTTAATTGATACAATTATATATTTGGTCTTATATAAACGAATATTTTCAAAAAATTCTAATAATTGACGTTATTACAACTAATACAACTATTACTCTATAGTTTTAATTGATATAAATTCTTTTTTAGGAATATAAAATTATTTTTGCACTAATTTTTTTGTTATTGTTTTTAAAAGTGTATTAACAATTGTCGGTAATAGTTGTAAACTACGTTATTGTTATTGCCCTGTTTTCTTAATTATATAATAGTACACTTTTGGCAGCATAGATTTAGGAAAATTTTGGATCTTCGATTATTGTTTTATCATTTAATAATATTTTCTTTTTTGCTAAAAAAAAGTATAGTTTGTAAGCTTCTCAAAAAAAAAAAAAAAAAAAGAAAGAAAAAGTGTAGTTTGTAATTATTATTTTATTTTTATAAAATCTTGTCCATTCCAGGCATCCGATAAAATTAGAAACCATACAAACAAGATTAACATAATCTCTATGTAAGGATAACATGCACACATCGAAGAAAAAAAAAAAACTAAGAACTCACATGGTTCACTATTTATAATTTGTTACATACAGTTTAATGTCTAAAATAGGTTTGTAAAGAATACAAAAATTAAAAATTAAAAATTAAAAAAAAATGTAAAATTTCTAAGTTATAGGCAAACTACAATGTTCATAATTAAAATATCAAAATGAAAAATATTGTAACAATTTCCAGACATCATCTCTAATTGTTCAATTTAAAAAAAAAAAGTTTCCAAGTTATAGAAAAAATTGTTTAGTAAAATAAGTCGAAATCGAGAAATGTTAGAAGAAGAAAATATTATGAAAGATAATGATTCTTTAACTAAGAAAACTTGACCAAAATAATTAGATTTATTAGATCATTATCTCATCATAATCTCGAAGTGACGATAAGGCTAAGCAGTCAAAATTTGCGGACTCCAAATCTAATCAAGACCTAATAAGGATATAAAAAAAGGCTTGATTAATAACATCATGATTATCTAACATATTCTTTCTTTTTAAACAAAAAGAACAAAAAAAGCTATATTTTTATAATGAAAAGTGAAATCTTAAAAGTTTTTTTTTTTGAAAACCTGAAATCTTAAAAGTTAGAAAGGGAAAGGAAAATAGTTTTTATAACGTATTTTTATTTATTTTAGCAAAAATTGTTTATCAAAAGTTTATTGGAAGATGTGTTAAAAAGAAGATTAGAATGTTTTTAAAAGTAATTGTGGCCTGTGAAGGGGTGCTTGTTTGTTGAATTTATGGAGAGTTTTTTGATGAGTAGTTTGGAATTATTCATTTTACAACTTAAAAACAAGAAATTATTTTTAATTATTCAGTAAAATTTTTATTTTTTAACTACTTATTTATAATAATTCATTTTTAATTATTTAAAATAGTTTATTTTTACTCATTCTTTTTAACTACCATTTCAAATCCGCATCTAAATAAATTATTGTCTCTAATTTATCTACAAAAAAATTATATGAAAATGAATTTTTGACTACAACTTTTAATTTTAAACTATTTAAAATAATTTCTCAAATTAATCTATCATTCAAAACTTCATTAAAACACCTCCATAAAATTTTGCGTTAAACCTTTGTTGAAAGATGAAATTCAAATTCTCTAAATCCTTCGTTTAATAATGAACCCAACAATTGATATAAATAGAGTACAAGGAATGACCTAATTATAAAAGAAAAATATAATGTCTAACTATAAAAGACAAAGATAATCTAATTATAAAAAATAAAAGATTCTACCTAGTTATAAAAGGAAAAGATAAAAAATAATATTTAATCTAATTCTAAAAAAAAAAATAATTATAAAAGATGAAAATACAACTATATTAAAAATAACATGAACTAACCACTTTTGATAAAAATCAATGAAATTGGGTTGGTTTGACTGATGGATAGAAATGATTAATCAAGTTATTTTTTTGACATTCATTAATCAAGTTGTCTTAATCTACTTTTCAAAAAAAAAAAAAAAAATTTGTCTTATTTTAAAATAAAAGTTAAACATTAAAAAGAAATTAGGATTTTCAAGGTTTTTTTTGTTTAAATTTCAAAATATAAAAAAAAATTAATTATTTATTACTTATGAAATGCATATTACATATTTTAAATATAAATATAACATTGACAATTTTATTTTACAAGTTTTAAGTAATTATATATATAGGCCAAAAGAAGTAAGGTTTTAGTGATAGAGTGTATTAAGAAAGATTTAATTTCTCATATCCATATATATATATATATATAAAATTGTCGTTGACTACAAAATATATATACTTTTATTTGTTATTTTTTAAATTTTAATTGAGAAGCGAACTAATTTTTTTTTTCTTTTTTATTAGGAGGTTAAGTATTTGAATACTTTATTTGATTTGATTTGATTTTTTTCTTTTTTATTAGGAGGTCAAGTATTTGAATTCTTTTATATTGGCATAATCTATTCCAGTTATTGTTATTAAAATCAAATCCAAAATGACTAATTACCATTCAATCAAAATTATAATAATAATAAAGTAAAGTAAATCAAATCTTTCATATTAAAGAGGCTCATTTAGTTTAAAGTGAGAAATGAGATAAGTATTAGACAAATAAATTCTAGCAAACTAAACGGAGATAGAAACGAGTAAAATCATCCTTATCTTTGTTTTCTCTATCCTGTCCTATTTATATTTCCTTTTCTTCTTTAAAAAAACAAATATATAATAATATAGTTTTATTTTAAAAAAAAGGCTTTGTTGTTAATCATTTAAATAATTTGATATGTTTACACTATATACATGCATAACTTGATATGAATTATGAGGTATATATTTAATTTTTGGTTGAGATTTTTTTTGGTAGAAATTAAATATATATTTTTTTAGTCCAACAATATTTAATGTTGGAATTTCAAACCTATAACATTTTTTGTTAATAAACTGTACACAATAATACTAAAGTGTGTATATTTTTTACGGTAGAAATATATATTCACTTGAATAATTAACTATCTTTTTTTTTGAAATGGAATAATTAACTATCTAATTATAATTAATAGTCATTTTTCATAAAAGCTTATTATTTCAAAGTATTATGAAAAAAATATTCAATTTAATTGAAATATAAAAAATATAGCTATGAAGTTCCCACGAGAAAGGTGATTCCCACAAAATGTAAGAAAAAATCTTGCATGTAACAATGAAAATGAGTGACAAGCATGGTCCATGGTCATTTTTAGTTCACATTCACAATTAAAGTAAATTAAATTTATTTTGTACATCTTTCCATTCTAATTATTATTGAATTCAAAGAAAAGAGTTGTTTTCGACCACTACATAATTATAATATTATTTTAATACGAAATAAACTCTAAACTACATTAAAAATAAAAAAGAAAAAAAAAAGAAAAAAGAAAAAAATGAGTTAAATGAAAAATCGCTTTCATTAACATCATATCTATGGTGGTTGAAAAGAAGAGAAAAAAAAGAACATGTGCCACGTCAGCAACTATTGTTTTCCTCACTGTCTTCCACTTCTCATGTTTTCTTCAACCCATTCACACGCTGGCACCGAATTTAAACAAATACAGGCCAACAATAAATAAATAGTTTACTAAATTATTAAAACTTATTGACCAATCAAAATTAAAGAAAATAATAAATTTTAAAGCAGAACACGGATTGAAGTTATCACGTTAGGAATCTTTGACCGTTGCTTGCTCTTCTGCATACGTGGACACTGACCCCATATTTCGGGCAACCCGCACGTGATCAAATTGCTTTTATTTAACTCCCACAAATTGTATTTATTAGATTTTTTAATTTATAATTTTGAAGTGTATTTTTTTACTTGATTTTTGTTTTTTGAGAAATAGATATTAAACATTTTAAAAAATAAATAAAATCTATTTAACATAAAACTTGAAGGTCAATGTAATATAAGATACAAATTTTAGTTTTACGTTTAGTGTATTCGTGAATTAAAAAATATCTTGAATCTCATAGGAATTTATTAAATAGAAATTTAAAATATCCAAAATTTTACTTTTAAATTTGGAGGATTAATCAGAATTTTTATAGATAATTTTTTAAGTTCTATAAATTTACAGACATTACCAATATTTTCTAATCTCAATTAAATAAGAATTATTCCACTAAATTTTGACCTGATTAAAATCTAAACTCCCCTCCCCTTTCAATGGACCCATTTTCTATTTTGTTTGATGACGAAAAACGTATATAAAAACAACAGAAATCTCAACTTGTGAGCAATTTTCCACAAAGAAAAATCTAATGCTTTGAATGAATTCATCATTCGTCCAGTCAATGTTAAACAGACCAAACATGAAAATAGTTTTTATAGGCTTAAACAATTTGGATAAAGCCTTACTCTATTCGAGTCTATCTAGGAAAAATATTTAACGGCTTTTTAGATTCTCTTTTTTTATCAGATTAGTTTATTTTAATTATGATGGACATGAGTTTGATTATTGTAAACACAATTTTGACACTTTTAAAATTCTTTATTGATCATTCTTATGAAAATAAAAAAGAGAGATTCTTTGATGGTTTGGGAAAAGCTTATGCGAAGCTTAATCTTTCTTTAAAAAAAAAAGAAAACAAACAAAATATGAAGGTTCAACTTTCCAAGAGGGAAAAATTAGAACAAGGAGGATACATAAAGACTAACAATTTTTGTTACACGATGATACCTAAAAAAAGATATCCCAAGTTCGTAAAAAGGAAGAAAAAAAAAAAAAAACTATCCCAAGAGGACAAAATATAAAAAATTTGGGTTAAAATTATGTTGGAATAATCCAAGCTAAATCCAAATTTATTATTGATATTAATTCTTTTTATAAATATATATAGTTTTTTTAAAATTTTTTTTAATAACAATTGAAAGTAAACAATTCAAATATATAATATTTTAGTTATTGAGTCATTCATTATGTATATATTATTTTCATTTTATATAATTTTATTATTTTCTATATATATTTTTAAAAATTCTTTAAATTTTTTTAAGACTTCCGAAATATCTTCCTAATATATAATAAAACTGAATAGCTAATTTTAATTTAATATTTGAAAAATGATTAAATAAATGTTTTACTGACAAAATAAGTATAACTTAAAAAAAAAAAAAAAAAACTTGAGTAAGACTTGTCTCAATGACTACGATATTAGAGAATCAATTTCCCCACCTTATGGCTCAACTCAATCTGGTTGATTTATATAAAAATAAAAGTAAATAACAAATGTATATTAAACAAACAACAAAATGACCTATGTTATGGGTAAAATTCGTGGGCAAGATCTAATGAAATTCACTGGCTCAATTACAAGAGGTTAGACCCAAAAACAGTTCGGTCCAGTTCCCAAGCTCAAATCTTATTCCTAAAGCCACGCAGAAAGACCTACATGCCTATAAATAGTCAGTTGAGACTCTAACAAAAGTAAACTGATTCAAAATCCTAAACTCGACTCACCTACCCACCTCCCTCAACTTCGATTGACTTAGGCATCGGAGGCGGCGTGGCTCACACCACGCCGGTGTCCTGTTCTTGTTTGTTTTGCAGGTAATTCATCCCTGATTGAATACAAATTCACCGTTGATCTCGAATACCAATTTTTGGCATCCTAGGTGGATAAGGCCAAACTGCCTATCCAAGTTTAACTATGAAGGTAAGGCCAGTTGGATAAGACTAAGTATGAGATATCTAGTGCTACATAATGGAAAAGGCTAAATGCAAGTTATCTAGTAATACAAGTTAGATAAGACTAAGTATGAGCTATCTAGTGCTATAGAATGGAAAATGCTAAATGCTAGCTATCCAGTAATACAAGTTGGATAGGGTTAAGTATGAACTATCCAATACTACAAAATTTATAAGGCTAAGTGTGAGCTATCTAATTCTACAAGTTAAATCAGGCTAAGCATGAACTATCCAGTAGTACAAGTTGGATAAGGCTAAGTATGAGCTATCCAGGGCTACAGAATGGAAAAGGATAATTGCAGGCTATTTAATAATATAAATCGGATAAGGTTAAGTATGAGCTATCCAGTGCTACGAAATGGAAAACACTTTTAGGAGATTATTAAATCTCAAAAGTGTTCCAAATTATGGAAAACCTAGAGTAATGAACCTATACTCTTGAAATTTAGACTAAGTACCTTGTTTAAACTCAAGAGTGGGGGTAACTGTTATGGGTAAAATTCGTGGTCAAAACCTAATGAAACTCACTAACACAATTACATGAGGTTAGACCAAAAATTGGCTCGGCCCAATTCACAAGCCCAAATCTTATTCTTAAAGCCACGCAGAAAGATCTACATGCCTATAAATAGCCAGTTGAGACTCTAACAAAAGTAAGTTATTCTAAACCCTAAAAAAAACTCCTCTACACTTTTTGACCTAACCAACTTAGGCATCGGAGGCTACGTGACTCACACCACACTGGTGTCGAGATAATTATTGTTTGTTTTGCAGGTATTCGTCCCAACGAAATACAAATTCACCGTTGATCTCGGAGACCAAATTTTGGCATCAGCAACCTAATTTAACTTAAAAAAATATATGGATTGAGTTAGAATGAGTTTCTCTAACACTTCTGGTTGATTGAGTTGATGAATTTACCAACAAATTTTTTTAGATTAATTAAAAAATTCCAACCATGTGAACAAAAAAATATCAACAAAAATAAACCTACCATAAAACTAAATTAACTTTATTCAAATTATATCCACTAAAATTAAATATTTGAAAGTAGATTTACATAATCTTGATTTTAACTTAATGGATATGCTTGTAATTAATAAGACAGAAATTGGAATTCAATTTTTGAGGAAGCAATAAAAGTGAGGTATTGCACATAGCTGCATCCGTTGACTAAAGATCATTGACCACAAATAGTCGTTTAGTGGGGCAGGCCATTCCACGTATCTCACGAACCGGAAGGCGTATTTCTACAACGGGCAGAAATCGTTAATACGACAACGGCTACACCCATGACCTCAATTCCTTCCCAAGTTGTTGGAATGGGCTCATTACGTTATGTTATTTTTCAACCTTTTTCTAGAATTTTCATGTAAAATTTTAAATTGCATATTGGGCGAAAGTTATTGCAAGGATTTTGAGAGCTTAAATAGTTAAACTAGATTATCATCGAATAATGAAATCATTGATAGAGTAAACTATTTTAATTTTCAACCGCATTAATATATCACCCATGACCTCAAATCCCCCTTTTCCAATTGTAGAATTAAAAAAAAAAAAAATCAATATGGACCAAAAATTATATTGACTATTCAAATGGAGCATGAGTTCTTTCACATTTATACTTCTTTCGTACACGATTTAATGTTTTCAGATTTGACTTAGTAAACTATTTTAAATTTTATTTTTTCTTTATACTTTATATATATATATATATATATATATATATATATGTAAAGAAATATATGCAATGTTGTTTAAAAAATAAAATAAAATGCAATGTTACTTAATTTCGTAGATATTAGTGTTTGATATCTTTCCATTTTATTTACTAAATTTCCAATTTTACAACCTTAACAAAAAAGACATGGTCTTTCAAAAAAAAAAAAAAAAAAAGGACATGGATATATAAATATCACTCTCAAAAATTTTAAAAATAATAATAAACAAACAACAAATAGGCCAAGTTGCCAACATGAGCGAGGTAAAATTTAACTCATTACAAAAAAAGTCAATTAAAAGTTGGCCACATGATTTTCCATTGGCTGCCCACTTGCAAATACCATTGGTTTTTCCATTTTATAATTTGCTTAAACAATAATAAATTAGGTAAAAAGAAAAAAGGAAATTCCCTTCAAGGCTTTTAAAAAGTCAACAAAACCCACAAGATGGAATAATTTTAATCTTGTTTAGGGGAAAGAAATAAACCCACCATAGGAATAAATAATTATATTGTTTGAAGAGAAATGGTTTATGTTTTATTCCATTCTATTTAATTATTATTACATTTAGAAGCTAATGAGAAAATGGAAAACTTTTCAAATCTAGGGGTAATTGTAATTGTAATTATATTATGTGCCTTGTTTGGATCCTAAAAATGTAGCGCAACTTGAATACACAAAAGCTGAGTAATTCCATGGAAAACCTTATTATCAAAGGCACTCTATAATTTTATTTTTTAATATTTGTGAATCACTAGATCAAATTTTGCACATCTTCATTGTTTTTAAGAGACAAACCATACCTAACAACTTTAATGTCAAAAATGAAAAAAATAATGTGGCACAACGTTTTGATAATTTGTATTTATTTTTATAAATATAAAAACAAAACCTATTTGCCTTTTGATGAAAATTATTAGTATCTTCTAAGTTAATTATTTGTGGTGTGCTTGAAAATATTCGTGGCATTTTGCCTCCCAACAAACATGTGAGTTTGAAAATTCATTGCAAACTTAATTTATATTTGATTTTATTCAATCCAATTTTTTTAATATAATTATTCTATTCAATCTCTTACTTTTTTCTTTAAATATTATTTTTTCGGTACGTTCCAAATGTTCAAATTTTAGCCCAACTTTACATAAAAATTATAGTAGTTATTAATATTTTACCATCATTTCACAGATTTTTTTATTTCGATTTATAATAATAAATTCCAACTTGTTGCATGTGGCTTTAAGATCGAATTTCGCGTATATGATAAATGTCTTCTCAAAAACTCAAAAGCTAAAAAAAAAAAAAAAGGCAACCATTTCAAATTTTATATAGAGTAATTATAATTTTTA
>JBBMKA010095479.1:0-12665 GCA_037833695.1 Sechiopsis laciniata
CCTTATTCCTAGAGACTAAATTGAAAGCATATTTACATAAAAGAATTGAAAGTTTCTCATGAGGAACATAAAAAAAACCCATCAAGTGTAGTAAATTAAAGTTGGCGTCAATTCTATTGATAGTTAATTTAAATACAAAAACATTAGGTTGAGTATTATTATGTATAAACTTCCCAATGCTGGTATTTGCTGCTCCTATGCTTCTTACCTTATTGAATACTTCCAACATCACAATGACGAAGTGGTTATCCCAAGGAAGAAAATTGAAACGTAATTGATCTATTAGGGAGAATATCTTTACTTTTAAACTTCATAAAAAATAAAAAAAAACAATAACAACAACAAGAATCTTACATTTAGAAACTTAATTCGTCAAAAAAAAAAAAAAAAAAGAATTGAAAAACTAACTTGAAAGGAAGAGAAAACCGAAGAGGCGATTTTAGGCGTTTTGGTCTAAACGCAAACCAGCGACGGCATCTGGTCCGAAGGAAAAGCAACGACGGTGTTCTGTGTTCGACCTCTTATCAGAGTTTTGGTCAGAACGAAAACCAGCGACGACGGCTTCACTTTTCCAATGTACTTCGCAAAGAAGAGAGGGGTAAGCAATGGGTTTGTGCGAAAGAGATAGGTTTAGGAAGAAAATTTGTTATTTGTTTTAATTTTTTTTAACTTTTTAATAACTTATAAGCTCCATAAATATTTAGAAAACAACAACGTCATTTCCAGCTCGAACACATGACCTAATTTATTTTTTATGACTCTAAAATATAATCATAAATTTAAAAAAAATAAATAATACTCGTTTTGACCTTTTATGACTCTTTTCACCTCTCTTTTTTGCAAAATGGAGAAAACAAAGTGTCATGGTATGTCAGATTTCTAGTAGTGTGTGTATAATGAGTGAGAATAGTTGACGTTAATTCAAGAAGCCCTCCACGTTGGGGATTGCTGTAGTGAGTAACTGAGAACGCAACGTCACTAGATGAAATCCACTCCTTTCCAATTAGTGTGGAAGTAGAGGAGTTGATGTTTTAAAGACTGATTTCAAGACTTGAACAAAGGGTACTCGCCTCTCACTTACCCGAGAGGATACTAGTTTATGGTCGGACCATCAACAACTTGTTCATTAGAGGTATTAATGGCACTTATAGAGAAAGATGTAATTTCATGGGTAAAATAGACTTTTGAGCTATAATTACGAACAACTTGTAAATGATCAATTAGCACATAATCGATTATAACCATGGACATAACTTGTCCTACACTGCGAGAGATTGCAGCTTAGGTCTTTAGTGGAATATGCATGTAATTAACGATTGGATTGGATTCGGAATAAAGAGTTTAGTTGAATCAATCTCGAATCGTTGGAGCTTTCAACCGGTAGGTCCATATAAGTCCCTAGGATAGCTCATAAGAACCGGTACGTCAATAAGTATGAAGAATTTGATTGAATAGTTCAAACTAATTTATTAATGTTGGCTTTTTGGCCATCTCAAATTAATTAATGAATTAATGTTTTGATGATAAAAAACTTGAAATTTATTTACTAACAAATTTAGTGTTTTGAAATATCCATTATGTAGAGCTTGAAATAAAAATTCAAACACATTTTGAATTACTCAAATCGAAGTTGAAACAAAAAAAAGTTACGGCCTAAACGAGTTAGAATGGTAAATCTCGACGTAACTTAACAAAAATTGGCCATCCAGGTGCGTCATGTGGAACTTTGGATTTTTGACACCTGAGACTTTTTGTGTTTTAAATAGTCAAGGTAAAAGGAAGGTAAAAGGAAAGTAAAAGAAAAGGGGAAATAAAAATATACATTATTTTATTATTATTTGAGTATTTGTCTACGGTAACTTTTTTTGAAAAGATAAAGAAAGTTATGCATTGTTATATTACTTTTATATGTTTGTACAAATGCAACTTTTTGAATATTATAATATTATTATTCATTGTGTCTAACGATAATTTTGAATATTATAATATTATAATAGATTGTTTCTAACAGTAACTTTGATTATTTAATATTATTATGCATTGTGTCTAACGGTAACTTTGCATCTTTATGTCTATTTCAGTTTCATCCTCTCCTCCAAATGATGATACCAAGTTTCATATTTTTCAATCTTCCAAAATAAAAGAAGTCTCCATTGTTGCTCTCTTCAAGCTTTCAATTTCTTTATTTCATCTTATTATTGAGAGAGAATTATTGTATTGTGAGGATTGATTTGTGAGAGTTAAATTTGTAAATCCCACTCTTTGAGAGAGTTTGTTCATCTTGATCTTTCATTTTCAAATCATTGTAACGGTTTCTCTTGATCCCGAAAAGAGAGATTGTAACGGTTTGATCTTGAGTCGTGGAAAAGATCGAGTTTGTTCTTAATCCCTCGAAAGGAACGTTGTAACGGTTTGACTCTAAGCCGTAGAAAGAGTCTTCATAATTTTAGTGGAATACCCAAGTTGAGCTTGAGGAGTGGGGTAGGTGCGCCGAACCACCATAAATTCATGGTGTCAATTTCTTTACTCTTATCTTCTTTTATTTTTGCAATTAATTTGTTGTTATATTTTATTAATTGTTCTTATATGTTTATTTTTGTTGGTATATTTCATCTTGACATATTATTTACCAATGTTAATATTAGAATTAAATAGGATACTTGAAATTGGTCTTTGGTAATTTTTATGGTATTCTTTGTTAACTTATTGTTTAATTTGAGTTAACTAGTTTGCATCTATTATTGACTAAATTAATTGTACTTAAATATTTCATTAACTTGTTTAATTTAGCCTTCATTCAGAAAAGGTTTCATAAAATTTAAGAAACCCTATTCACCCCATCTAGGGTTGTCATACAAATCCAACAATTAATATTTTGGAACTTTGATTATGAATAAAGTATTATGTATGAGAATCATAAAACTAATTATAAATATATTTGATATATTAATAAATTAATATTTATTGGATAAATATTAATTAAAGAGAATTAATTAATATACTAGATATATTAATTGAAAGTATTTATTAGATATTTATTGAGGATTTTATTAATATGTCAGTTTCACGAACCCTTGCCAAATAAAAGACATCTAACATTAATATCAATTCATATATTTTAGATATTGCATTTAGAGGGAATCACATTTGAAGGCACAGTCCACTTCCCCAAGCTAACCTTAGAGGTGATATTGTCTTCCAAAAACTATTCCAAACTGAGGCTTCAAGTCTCAGATTCGAAGGGGAAGCCCTTTAACTGTTTACAAGGCTTAACTCAATATGGATTGGTGCTTTTGACCGAAAACAACCCATTCGGATTGTGATTCCAAATAATCTTATCAGTCCCACCTATCAAACTTAGTAGCGTGTAAATTACTGACATCTTTTTACAAAAAATATTCTTGATAAGATTAACGTTCTTGCCATTGCCATCAATCATAAGATCACACACAAATTTGTCTTTTCAATCGCGCTTAACTCCGTCTGCATAGGGGTTCCCTTCTCTATTCAACCAAGAGTAACTCCCAATAATAATCCTACTCACACACCCAATTTTCCACCCATACCCTTCCTTTAAGAGGTCCCTCCCCCAAACAGTGCTTCTCCAAGCTAAGGACAAATTATTTCTTAATGGGGCATTCAGAAAATCACCATTTATGAAATACTTACCCTTAAGAATTCTACTCAGAAGATTATTAAGATTATGAAAAATCCTCCAATTATGCTTTGCGAGAGTTTATTAAAGAGATTGAGATTCCTAAACCAAAGACCTCTGTAAACTAAAGACCTCCCTTATCTTTGTTAATCCCCATCTTTTTAGGCTAATTATAGGCTTCAGGTTACTTGCTCTCTAAGCAAGGAATAATTAATTAATTGACTTTTATTTATTTAATATCCAATAATTAACACTAGTCAATATTGAGTAATGATGGCGGGCATCGCCCGCCTTTATTAATAAACAATGGCGGACCATAACTCGTTATCAATAGCCTTGACATTGAAGGCTTGTGATGGTGGGAGAAGAAAGCCTGCCACCAAAAATAAGCCCATGAATGCACGCACATGCCTGCCATTAAGGGCTATCAAAGACATGCGTGCCCGCCACAAAAAATAAGCCCATGAATGCACGTGCATGCCCACCACTAAGGGCTATCGAAGGCGCGCGCGCACCCGCCACCAAAAGTCATTTGTTAAAAAAACAAAATAAGAAATCCCAACCGAAAGGGCTCTCAGGTTATTTTAAAATGGTCAGCTCGGTTGTGCTCGCCATTAAAAGACATTATCAGTATATTAAAAAAGGGACATATATTGTGCCCGCCATTAAAAGTCTTTACACTTTATTAAATAAAATGGGAAATATAGAGTTCACCATTAAAAGATCTCGATATTTTATCATTAATTTATTAAAAAATCGTATATGTTGTACCTGCCATTAAAAGCCATTTTACTTTTTTTTTAAAAAAGAGCACATATTAACTTGAAATGATCATTAACACATTTCTAACCAATTCTAAATTTTGCAATAAATTATCAAAAGCCTCTCATTCTAACTTCTATAAAGAATATAAACACATGTATGCATGTCTTAACACAATAATGGATATATGCTATCAAAATTTCGACAGCATAACAGGGCAATAATGCAATTCCTAAAAAAAATCACCTGTACAAAACTCCACCTGTATATTAACATAATGAAAAATCCAGAATCCAGTATGCAATAATGGGACTTAGTCCCTCCAGAATCTAAGTACAGTCATCAAGCTATTGAATTAACATTTAAACTACATACAACTAATTTCCTATCATATGTCTACCTATGAACTCTGCCCACTCTACTCGTACCTCATTAATATCAGCTTGGGTGAATGCGCTTGAGCTGTTATTGAGCTAGAAGACACATATAATTTAAAACACCAAATTAGTGCATGTTATATATGTGTGTGTATATATATATATATGATTATATTTAACATGAATGTGTTAATTACAAAACTTACAAGTCTCAATATGTGCGTGGATGTGTTGTATATCATCTTTTGCATGAATAGTTGGACGTAAAATCCACATACTATGGATCCACTTTGTCTACGGCACTAGTGAACAAAATAGTTACATACTTAGTATGATAATTCAACATCACAAAAAAGACTAACAAAATAATTTGATTCTACTTTACCTTCACACATTCCCTAATTGTTTGGCCCTCAATACGTGTTTTGAATGTCACGCTTGGTAGGCACTATATTTATAAAGTTAAAATTTTAGGAAGATAAAATATAAATTCAAAGCTAAAAAATTTATTATATAGAAACTTACCAAGTTATGATGTCGTGTAAACCCTCATCGACCGGATTTTCACCTAATGAGTTGAAAATGTAAGCCGTATTGTCCTCAAGAATTAGGACGACCAAAATCCAGTGGTGCTTATATATATACAAACTAACGAATTTTGATTATGATATAAACATAATTAATAAGTATTAAAGATGAAAAATTTGGAACACATACCCAGTATTTAATGGAAAGAATATTCGTTGACTGGGATCTTCTAACAAGTCCAACCTAGCAACTAGACGGTTAATTTGATCATTATTTTTTTTTTCTTCACAACTGATGCAAAGTCGAAACCGTCTACTAGTATGTAGTTATTCAATATCGTTTGATCACAAGTAGCCCATATGCAACTGAAATAGAATGTGGAAACGTTATTAAAAAAGACAAACACGTAAAGTAGTATGAGAACATAACTATTGGGAAGAAAACCGATAACTTACTCGATGTAACAGAGTATGAAAATATAACCTGTTTCTTCCATATTGAAATATTACAAAATCTCATCTTGAGCAATATAAGTGCATTTAGAATCAAAACCATTTATGGTAATAGGTATATTTACCAAGCCACCTTCACCCAATTGATCTTTGGCATAATTTTATACTAGCCTGATCATGGTTGGAATGGTCGTGTTCGATTGATGGGATTGCGAATCTGAAACTGCTTTCTTACTAGTAGCTGATATAAACTTCTTGTTAGTCGATTTTTTTGGATTAGATGGCTATGACAATAAAATTTTTCTATTATTAGTAAAACAAATGTGGTACATGCTAAATTATTATAAGAATATAATGTACAATTATGTACCTGCTTTGATGCAGTATGTGTTGTAATAGTTAGTGATCTTGGCCATGACACAGAGGTTTTCAGAGCGTGTCTAAGGTATTGAACCTTGTTGTTTATACGGATGGGCAAGTCTAAGTCCTCATTGCCCACAAGTATCATATCGACTGTGACGCACGCATTGAATTTCCCTAACTGCATACCATGTATCCCACCGGATGAGCCGCTCGATTCATACATTGTACCTATGGCAACAATGTCACCTCCATGTTTAACGGCTAGTTGACATGCCATACCTTTTAAGAAAAAGAAAAGGCAAATCGTAATTAGGATACAAACCGATTCAAATGTATTATTAAAACTAAATAATATGAAACTTACTTCTCCTAAATCAGGGACATCCTCAAGATGATCAATAGGTTCTCCAATGGTGCCGCCCCCTTGAAGGATTTGATTTTCTTCCCTTATAGAAGCCTTAATATTACTTCCCTCACACAGAGAGTTAAATCATTGAGAGCAGTTGACTTGAGGGTCTGGTTTAGTTGGTCGTTGACCCATCTTCGAATTTGGATGAGCCATCTTAAAAAAAACTGATGGAGATACAAATTGACCTGCTCCCCTAACACATCTACAATGTTCCAGTGTTCCCAATACATCAGCCAACATATCTTTACCTTCATTTGTACGTTCCAATTCATCCCGTTGTAAAATATTTTTAAATTCGCTTCCAAAGAGTTGAACCGAAATCAAATATAAAAGAAATGAAACAACAACTTAAATTTTTTTTGACTGTTTGAATTGTTTCTTGGTCGATGTACTGTTTATCCTTTCTCTTTCGAGCTGCTTTCCACAATTTAGCACGGCCCGAGGAATTAGTTTTAAGATCTATATGCTACAATTAAAATTTACTGCACATGACTTAGTAAAGTTGAAAATACATAATGAGAACATATATTCATACGGTTTAGAGAGTTTCTTACTAGTTCATGACCGAGCTGAGCATATCCTTTTCGAGCAAAACGATGATGGTACTTTTGAAGAGCTTGCAAATCTTTTTTCTCCTCACTTTCTTTCTGTATAACATATACTTTATATGAATATACTAAAGGTTTTAGACATTACAATAATAAAATTAAAAAAAAAAAGCTAGGTACCTTAAACTTTTCTGACAATCTGATGTCCATGAAATAATCTTATTGCTCTTATGTGATCCAAGTGTATTTACTGGGTGGTGTTCTTAAAATTGCAAGTTGGTCCATGAATGGTTTGATGTATTTTTAGGTTAGATTGTATCTGAACGTCCTAAATGTCATCGACATAGACATCATGACATTAGATTTCGACATAAGAACAGCCTCAAACGTCATCTACTAACAATAGAATAAGTTAGATTAATAATTAAGTATGAAATACATGATGAAATTTAAATAATATGTAGTTATCTGTATACAATCCCAAATTTTCTCTTTTAGTTGGTCAGAGATAAATTTCCATTCATCTATGTGATAGGTATTTGAGTCCTAACATTTAGACCAATAAAACTACGAAATTTTGTTGAAGCCTCACCGATATCTTAACCCATAGTATTATACTGAAGAGTACACAACTTTCATGCCATCCTGTCTTGAGCAAGCTAGCGCAAGACTGTCAATCCTCTAGTATTTCGATTTCGAGAAGATGGTCTGCCATGGGAACATCATCAGCATGATCGCTATCCGACCGAGACATAATGTGAACCTGCATAAGAAAGAATCTATGTTAATTACAAATTCAAAACAATGTATAATGAATATAAGTTAAATCATCACAAAAATACTAACCTATTTATTAATCCTTATACCATCACAATCACTTCTAATATAGGTGTCTGAATCACCATCAACAATATTAGGTAGGGATTCTATGATTCCATACCCACAATCTTGGTCAATATGAACTTCATCGTGACCATTTTCTATAACTATTCTTTGTGAAGGCGTTAGCACCACCGACCAACGAGGATTAATTGGATCTTTTATGTAGAACACCTGTTTGGCTTGAGTGGCTTAAATGAAGGAGTCAGATTTATGCCAATGCGATTAAGATCTATGGTTGTAAATCCCATGTTGTCTACTTTAAGCCCACCATTATTTTCAACTCAATCACATTTGACTAGGACAACTTAAAAACCATGGAAATCGAGCTCTCAAATCTCTTCTACTATGCCATAAAAGGTCATGTTTGACATGATTAGATTTTTGTTCTTCGAACTAGAAATTTGCATAGTTTCAGCTGTTATCATAACTCAACTGTTTTGCACACTTCTAAGATCATTACGTTTTTTTGTTTGATATTGAATACCATTAACCATGTAACTTTGGTAAGTGGTAACTTCAGAACGAAGTTCATGTGATATCCACCTTAATGTAGATGATATAGAATGTCTTTGAACCCTTAAAGCCAACCCAACCTGATCACGCAACCATCTGCTAAATTTGCGATTATGTTCATCTTGAAGCCATTTTTTTTTTTTTTTTTTTAGACTTAGTAGGATTCACTTTAGACAACATTTCCATATGTTGATCTACATATGGAAGCACTTCATCTACATTATGAAGTATATACATATGTGCTTGATCAATCATATCTTTAGTTGATGCTTTATAAATGGCAGCAGATAATGATCGATCGATATTTGAATCTATCATTTTGTTCGATGATTGCAACTCTACTAATTCAACTCTATGTAAAAATTCAGAACAAAACTCTATCAACTCTTCTAATATGTAATTTTCTCCAATGCATCCCTCTGGACGATTTCTATTACACACATAACCATTCAAAACTTTCATATATCTTTCAAACAGATACATCTATCTCAAATAAACCGGTCCACAAAATTCAATTTCTCTTACAATATGCACCACAAGGTGAACCATGATTGTGAAAAAGGCTGGTGGAAAGTACTTCTTCAATAGGCATAAAGTGATCACTACATTATCCTGCAATCCCTTTAACTTAGATGAATCGATCGACTTACTACATATAGCTTTGAAGAAGAAACATAGACGAATAATCGCATATCAACGTGTTTAGGCAAAACACCACGAATTGCTACAGGTAGCAATTGCTGCATCAAAATGTGATGGTCATGCGATTTAAGCCTGTAAAGTTTCAAATCAGTAAATGAAACTAATTTGCTTATGTTGGATGAATAACCTTCAAACACTTTAAGTTCAGATAAGTTTTTACACACCCTCATCTTCTCTTTTCTCGATAGTGTGTAACATGTTGGAGGCAAGAATGTCTTTTTTTATCCTTTTTTAATTGGGGCTAACTCAAGTCTTAATTTTGCCATGTTTTCACAAGTTTTTAGTCCATCTTTTGTTTTCCTAGGAATGTCAAGCAGGGTTCCAATAATATTCGAACACACGTTTTTTTTTCAATGTGCATGACATCTAAACAACGTCTCACGTGAAAATGTTTTCAATACTCTAATTCGAAAAAGATCGATTTCTTCTTTCAATAAGATTCTATAGGCTGTTGTCCCTTGCCATATGTAAATTTAAGACTTTTCAATTGTGTAAGAATCTCTTCACCACTTAGCGGTTTATGGGGTATTTCATATTCTTGTTCTCCATTAAATACTTTTTTTTGTCTTCTAAAAGTGTGCTCGATTGGTAGGTATTTTTTATGTCCGAGATACACATTCTTTTTTCTGATTGGTAAATAAGTTGATGATGTATTTTTCTCTCCAAAAATTGGACATGATTTATAACCTTTTGTGGTACACCCACATAGGTTACCATATGCTGAAAATTCATTAATGGTCCATAACAAAATAGTTTTCAGGGTGAAGCATTGTTGCTGATGTGCATCAAAACATTCAATGCACGTGTTCCATAGCATTTTCAGATCGTCGACTAACGAAACTAAATATACATCTTTGTCATTTTCAGGTTGTTTGGGTCCTGAGATTAATGAATTTAACATTAAGAATTTACACTTTATGCACAACCATGAAGGTAGATTGTAAGTCACCAACATAATTGTCCAACAACTATATCTAGTTCTTTGGTCACTATTTGGATTGACTCCATCTGTTGATAAGGCTAGACAAAGATTCCTCATTTCTAAACTAAAATTAGTCCACCTTTCGTCTATTTCTTTCCATGAGAGTGCGTCGGCAGGATGTCGTATGTACCCATCGACCTGGCGATCCTTAGCATGCCACGTCAATAATCTGGCAATTTCTTTACTTCAAAACATTCGTTCAAATCTTGGAATAGGAGAGAAATACCACATGACTTTTGCTAGAATATTTTCACTCCTTCTTTCATATTCTTCTTAACCTTCCATCTTGATGTTCCACTGGTAGGACACAATTTTGCATTGACGAGTTCTTTTCGATATAAGCAACAGTCATTGATGCATGCATGGATCTTTCATAATTCATTCCTAAAGTACTTAAGTACCTTTAGCATAATAGGTAGATATTGGAATTTCATTAGGACTAGGCAATAAAATGCTCAAGAATTCTAACAGCTTTGAGAAATTTTTATCGCTCCATCCATGCTTTGCTTTCAAATTATAAAGCCTAATCAGTGATGATATCTTGGTAAAATCTTTATAATTAGGGTATAACGGTTTCTTGGCATCCTCTAATGTTTCCTCAAAGATAGGAAATTTATCGTTAAAATAATTTTGTGCAGCCTTAAACACCCCTATTGGGCCATCCGGGTCATCATCCACCTTTTCATCTACAACATCATCTATTAGAACACTTTCCATGTTTTTTTTTCCTCGATATTGATTCTACATGCCAAATTCATGTGTTATAACTCTGATCAATACCATTACAAAATAAATGGTCTCTTATTACATTCACATTTTGGTACTTAGTATTCACACATTTCAAACATGGACAACAAATGACATTATTTCTTTTCGAATGTCGTATTGCATTGTTTATAAATATCTCAACTCCCAAACCGTATTCTTATGACATTCGATCCTTAAACATCCACAACTTATCCATATCCATGTTTATAAATCTAGCCAACTAGAGAAACTTAACCTACAAATTTTTTAAAATAAAGTAGAGTCGAGACACATATTTTACTCAACTTAAATCAACGAAGAATTTAACTCAATTAATTCTAAAACAATACAATTATTTCTAATGTCACACATGTAAATCAACTTATCGATCTAATCAAACAAACAAAAATTACATGAAAATGCCCAATAGCCAAAATTGTGAAACAAACAAAAATGCCCAAATTTAAGTTTAAGGTAACTTTGAAACAAATGCCCAAATGAAACAAACATGAAAATGACATTTATCACAAGAAACACAAATGCACAAATTTGAAATATATATGGAAAAATAATGACATGCATTTGTGAAGAAACTTTTCCAAAACTAACAAAACAACAAATTTGAAACAAACTTATCAATATATGGAAAAATTACAACATTAATTAGCTAAAAGTTACTTAGTTTGTGAAGAAATTTTGAAATTTGTTAGCTAAACCCTTGACCTCCAAAGTGGGCAAAAATGGCAAAATGGGAGCTTAAAAATGTCGAAAATTGAAGAAACCCGACCTTGTGAGCATCAAAGTGGCAAAAAATGAGAAGTGGAGAAGAGGAAAAAGAGAAAGGGGTGGGACTCGGGCAAAGAGAGTGGAAAATTTGGTAAAGTTGGAAAGAGAAAGGGGGGCGCGCACGTGAAAATAAAATAGGCAATATAAGATGGCGGGTGCGCCCACCATCAAAACCCCTTAACGGCAGGCGTTAATGCCCACCATCAATAGCGTAATGGCGGGTTCACGTGCCCGCCAAAGTTACTTTTTAACGGCGGGTTCACGT
This sequence comes from Sechiopsis laciniata, assembly GCA_037833695.1. Lineage (NCBI taxonomy): Eukaryota > Viridiplantae > Streptophyta > Magnoliopsida > Cucurbitales > Cucurbitaceae > Sechiopsis > Sechiopsis laciniata. Next base: position 11,972 of record JBBMKA010095479.1, read on the forward strand.
GCCTTCCACCATTTCTCCCATGTTTTTCAAATCCGTTTTCCCAGCCCCCCATCTTTTTGAGATATTGTAGTAGTGTAAATAATTATTATAATATCTAACATATGAACAAAACCATCATGAATATATATCCAATAAATATTTCCAATGAATGTATACCATATATTAATTATTTCTCTTTAATTAATATTTATTTAAAAAATATTAAATTATTAATATATCTAATATATTAATAATTAGTTGGTTAAAATATCATTTTGGTCCATCAACTATTATCAAAGTTCCATTTTGGTTACTGGACTTTCAAAAGTCCAAATTTGGTCCTTCAACTATCATAAAAGTTCAATTTTGATCCCTAAACTTTCAAAAATCTAAAATTGGTCCCTCAACATTGTAGAAAGCTTAAATATAGTCTTCTACTTCAAAATTTTCTAACATCCGTTTGTTAACTGATGAATGTGTCAAAAAAGAAACAATAAAAACAAATAGTAAATAGATTTTATCTTAATAGATCAAATTAAAAAATATTTTAAAAATTAAAAAAAACAAATCATGTAGCTTTATCATCATCCAAACCCTTCTTTTTTTCAACTTTTTTGTTAACCCTTCAACCTTATCATAGGCCAATAATTCAACCAAAATTGAACTCGGAAGGTGAGCAAGCCTCATCATTAAGCTACAAAAAAGTGGGATTACT
>JBBMKA010095490.1:0-12665 GCA_037833695.1 Sechiopsis laciniata
ATAATGTATATCTACATTTTCTTCCTTTTTTAATATAAATATAAAATTATCGTAGGACAGTAAAAAAAATCAATACCGTGAACAACTTGAACTATCCAACCCTAATTGTAAGAGGTTGAGTTAGTTTATCATGTTCTTTGGCTTAAGTTGAATTATAATTTTATAATTTTCTTTGGGTTGGATCGATTTTCAAGTTAGCCAATTTTATGCTCGGTTTAACTCAACCCAACCCGAATTTAATTAATAAGATAGATTATTATCAAATTAGTATAAATTGTGCACCGATAAGATAAATAATTTGGGATCGAGTCTATATATATTATGCAGTTTTTTTTTTATTATGGGCTACAAACTTGATTTGAAAGAGAAAAAACGATAACCAAATTCAACCTAATTTAAAAATATATGGGTTGGGTTGGGTTGGCGAATTATTGACTAACCCAAAAGTTTTGGTTCGTCTACAAAACTTCTTATAACTTAATCCAACCAGAACCTGACCTAAACCATGTACATTGTACACCCCTAAATGATAGTTGTGCATTGCAGGTAAAAATCAAGAAATACTTCCTACTCATGAACAAGTAGGGAGACTTTACCTGTTGTTCATGTGACATCATTTGGTGTCACAAATTTTGTTTATTTTTTATTTTTTTTATTTTCTCTTTAAAATTAAACAAAATTTGTGGCTCCAAGTAGTGACACATAAAAGTATTTTTCAAAATAAAGTTTATGATCTTAACGAATGACCATTGGTTTAAGATTTCAATTGCTTTAACTTGCAAATATTATGGTTTTTAATGGATGTGATTATCAATTATGGAATTAGTAGCATTAACGTATTCTTAATGACCAATAAATCATGGATTCGAGTAAAAAAAAAAAAAAAAGAATTTTAGTTAACTCACTCTATCAATAATCCAAAAATGTGTATAGGTTTTTTTAGTGGATGATAAATTATTTATAACCTATTCAATAACTAATTTAGTTTCTATTTTTCTTACTTTTAATGTATTTGTTACACGATCGACTATTTGTTTGCAACTCTTTCTGAGGTTTAAAAACTATTATTATTATTATTATTATTATTTTTGAGAGATAAGATGTTCGAACTTACCTTTTTTAAAAAAATATTCGAACTTAGATCAAATAGAACGACATAATGAATGAAATGTTGGTGTCGTGTTGATTTCATTGTTTGAAGGTAATCCAATTTAAGACTACTATCACAGATTTGATAATGAAAATCGATATTTAACTCTCATTTAATTGAGAGTCGCAATACCTTCTACATAAGATTTATGATTCTTTCCTCCAATTTGTGTACTAAGAAAAAACATAATGATTAACTATTTAAACTCCATTCAAGCTGTATACATGTTTTTATAAATAAAAACCTACAAAAAAAAGTGGGTATATAAAAACAAAATATAACAAAGTTCAAGAATTTAAAACATATTTTACTTTATAAAAAGTTGAAATAAAAATAAGTAAATAAGAGAAAGAAAAAGAGAAAGAGAAAGAGAAAGAGAAAGAGAAGGATAAGATATTTATTTATGAGGATTTTTTCATATCTAATAAAAAAATATTAAAAGAATCTATAAATAACAATTTTTTAAGAAGAAAATGGTACCTTAGTAAAAAGACGAAAAATTTTATACATCTCATTAGTCTTTCAAATAGTCTTCTATCAATAATATAAATAATATTTAAATAATTTTACATACAATTTTCAATCAATATTATATTATATAATTTAGTAACGAAGGATTAATATTGTTGAATAAAAAAAATTATCTCAAAAAAAAAAAAAAAAAGCGAGAAGAGATTTTACGTGTGTGTAATTAGAAACCACTCTCTGTGAAAAGAAAAGTACGATCCCTTAATTTCCGGGACCGTTGAAACTTTGATATTAATTTTTTTTTCTTTCGAATTTCTTTCTTTCTATTTTACCTTTTGCTTTTTATTTTAATTTTCATCTCGCCATTATTGTCTTGCAAGAGGAAAGAATTCTGATTGATTATATTACTGCACGCCCCGTGTTGGGGGGAAGATCATTATCGATTGTATCTTCCGACCCATTGTGCCATTTTTCTGGTAATTTTTCTACTCCCATTTCAATTTTTGGTTTTCTGTTCTTCAATTTCTATGATTTTGTTCATTTTCTGGATTGACCCAGTTCTGGGTTTTGGAATTTTTGCTCAATTTTTTAAGATTTTGTCTTCAGGGTGCTTTAGATCACGGTGGCTGCAGCTTGATCGCAATTTCCAATCGACGGGTTTGATTTCTTTTTGGTGGATACCACTTTACGTGTTTGAGGTTCTGTTTTAGTTTGGTAAGATCTCTTCATTTGGTTCAATGATTCATCACATTTTATTGTTTGGTTTTGAATTGGAGATGGAATTGACTTGGAAGATTGAAGGTGCTTATGAATGGAGTGACCCAGTGGTCAAGAGTGTCGTAAGTTGGGATGGATTCAATTCATGGTAGCCACCTAGTAAATAATTTCTTTTTGGTTTCTTTGACATCCAAATGTTGTAGAGTGAGACGGTATATCTCTTGAGAATAGTTCAAGTGCACGTAAGCTAGGCAGGACACTCACGGATATAAAAAATGCCTCACACATTAGCTATATCATCATACTGATACTATGTTGTGACTTATTGAACTTGTTCATCTTTGGATGTTTTGAATTATAATTGTTCACGAGTTGCTTTTTATATATTGGGGTTTGAGTTTGTGTGATTTGTGTGAACTTTCAGAGGAGGTTTGATTTTCTAGAGAAAATATGGGGGTTGTGTCTAGGCGGGTTGTTCCTGCCTGTGGTAGCCTCTGTTTCTTCTGTCCTTCTATGCGGGCGAGGTCGAGACAGCCTGTGAAACGATACAAGAAGTTCCTTGCTGATATCTTTCCTCGTAATCAGGTGTGTTTCCATCGTGTAGCTCCATTAGAGTAAGTCTTTCTGTGTAAAGTTGAAATGTTTTGCTAATCTTAGAATAATTACGGTTGATGTAAGAGTTGTGGAATTGTGAATTAATAAGATGGCTTGACTTTGGCTATTACATTGAATTAATGAGATGACATTGACTTATCTAAACTTTTTGTTGACTCATGAACAATCAACCCAAAAGCTTAAGCTGACATGTTGGGTTAAATTTAACTATATCAACCAACACTCTCCCTCATTTGTCGGCTTGAATTTGAAATGTTTAACAAAGTGAAAATCAATATTGATTGGGGATGAAATGATTTGACAAGGGGTTTGAACACATGACCTCTTGCTCTGCCTCTGATACCATGTTGAATCATGTTAAATTATCAATCAATCCAAAAGGTTAAGTCGATAGGTTGAGATAAATTTAATTATATCGATGAGCTCTTTTATATGCTTCTTATTTTACATCTACATCTGATAGGATGCTGATGCAAATGATAGAAAAATTTCTAAGCTCGGTGACTATGCTTCAAAGAACCCATTGCGTATTCCGAAGGTAAGTATTTATCTTTTCTGAACTATTTTCCTCTTATCATACTCAATATTTTCTTTCTAGCAAAGGCCAGTGTAACTTCTAGAACAATTTTGCAATTACAATTTTCTGAATCTTTGGATTAGTCTTCCAGTAATGGAACCTCTATATTTTGAAATGTCAATCCGAGTATAACTCAACTCGTTAAGTCTTTATATCCTCGATAAAAAAAAATGTCAGAAGTTCAAATTCCAGCCTATGTAGGTTGTTGAGCCCATTACAAATATTGATTTTAAAAATAAGGTTTTGTATAAAGTTCTCAATTAAGGGTTTTTTTTGTTATCCTTGTTTCTTCACCAGACTGGCTTCATTCCTCTTTCTTTTCTAAGCTCTGGGAAGTTAAAACCTCAACTAAAGTTCAAATATTCTCTTGGCTTTGTTGTGTTTGGGAGAATCAACACCATGGGTTTTATCTAGAAAGTCTTATCTTTGGTGCTAAGGCCTCAATGGTGCATCTTTTATAAGATCAGGATTTTGATCATATCTATTGGAGGTACTTGTTTGGAAGACGATATGGTAGAGCTTACTGCAGGTATTTGGGTGTGGTTTGGTTCGGTTCCAAGTGAGTTATGTTGCACTATGTTGGTAGAAGCTACTCTTGTACCTACCTTTTTGCAATTAGAGGTTTCAATAACAAGTGGGTGTTTTAGTTCACTTATAGTATATTCGTCTGGAAACTGAAAGCTATGAAAGGATTTGTATATGTTAGTGGCGTTTTTAAACGAGCTTTAGAATTTAGTTTGATTTATGCCTCCCTTAGTCCCTTTGAGCTTGCATATTGAAAATTTTTAGTGGTGGTCTTTTGTTTTAATTCTTGACAGCTAGAGTCTCATCTTGTTATTTCATTTGAAAGGCCCTATTGTCTGCCTTTTGGCCCTTTCTGATAGAAACTTTGTTTTCTCTGGTTCACTAAACTTACTAAACTTGTTTATCCAAATTTCCATATATTCTCAATGCTGTCTTCATTTCTCTTATTCTTTGAGGAACACGTTTGTGATATTTTAAATAAGATTTCTTATTTGGAGGAAGTGAATTATCTTCTCTTTCTCTCATTCTCTGATTTTATCTTTGTAGATTACCGAACTCCTGGAGCAACGATGTTACAAAGATTTGCGGCATGAAAATTTTGGATCTGTAAAAGTTGTAATATGTATATACAGAAAATTTCTATTAATGTGCAAAGATCAGATGTAAGCTTGATTTACTAAATCATGTTGTAGTTTAATTGGAATCTTTCGTTTGTGGACTTATAGTACCACTTTAACTATGAATTACTATTACATAGAGCATCGATACAAACCATCATGGGTTGGCCTAGTGGTCAAGTGGGCTTTGGGAAACTGAAAGGTTATGGGTTTAATCCATGGTGGCTACCTACCTAAGAAATAGTTTCCTACGGGTTTCCATGACAACTAAATGTTGTAGGGTGCGGCGGTTGTCCCATGATAATAGTTGAAGTGCTCGTAAGGTGACTCGGGACCTTGTGGATATAAAAAAAAAACATTGAATAAATTATCAATGCTTGAAAAACATGTTCTTTGACCTTTCATGAAACCAGGTTTTCTGCATGTTATTTACCTAAAAGCTTCAACTTTTGCAGGCCACTATTTGCTAGTAGCTTAATTGGGATTTCTCGAACTCTTTTAGAACAAACACGGCATGATGATATGCAGATTCTTGGTTGCAGTATTCTTGCTGAGTTCATAAGTAGCCAGGTACTTGAAGAATAAAGATTAAGAAGTTTCATTGCTAATGCCATGTTGTAATGTTGCATAAGTTGTTATTACCTGCTAATGGAATAATACATTTGTAATATTTTTGCATCCTGTGTAAGAAAAGCCTTTGTAAACATGGCATTCAATTGTAACTTAAATGATTGCCTTCTGCATCAAAATAGTCCGTTCTAATTTTTTTTAGATAAGACATTTATTATTAAGGGAATTTACCTTCAGCAACACATTCTATCTCTTGTATTATATTTGCAGCACAATTTCTAAAATAATTAATTTATAGCATATGATTTCTATCAGTGGTAAAACTCAACCAGTGATAGTGAGTCTATCACTAGTTGGATTCTATCAGTGATAGAACTCTATCACTCATTAAATTCTATCGGTGATAGAACCCAATTTGGATTTCCTGCTCAAATGAATTGTAATAGATTCTACTTTTTGTACCTTTTCATATAATAATGAAAAGTATCTGTTTCTCAAAAAAAAAGCAAATGAATTAGTTTTGATTTTGTGCTATAGATAGAAATACTTTGCCATTTTTTATTATACATGCAAAATCCCCTATTATTAATATTCTGTCCTATGATTTAGTGATTATATGTTACTAACTATCCAAATAAAGTAGACAGATAGTACATATATGTTCAACTTAGAGGGCATCATTCCAAAACTTTGTGAATTGGCTCTAGAAGGTGAGAGTAACGATGAGGCACCTCATTTGCGGTCAGCTGGACTCCAAACTCTAGCTGCTATGGTATTACTCTCTCTCTCTCTCTCTCTCTCATAGCCTGATGCTAATATTGTAGATACTTGTAAATCTGTTTATGCACAACTTTCTTTTCATCATTTTGATCTGCCATCTTCATCCATGGTTATCAAATTTGATATGGTCGTAATAGATTACTGCCAAGATCATCCTTTACAAAAAAAAAATACAAATAAAGTACTGCCAAGACCTTTCTTATATTTGAATTTCAAAATCCCTTCTATCTGATAATATTAACTTTTAAAGCAAAATCCTTTCTATCCATGTTTATCAAATTTGTGTGGATGTGTTCCTCACCTTTTCAGAGTTATATCCTTTTTGGATTCTGCTTCTCTTATGAAATGTAATGATTGATATTGGCATATTGTTGGTACATCCACTGTCTTACATTCACGTTTTAAGTAGTATTCCCTTATCAAATTTGGTTTCTCTTAGAAGATGTGATAATATAGATTGCTGGTATATCAAACTTAGTGTACGTGTTCGCCTACTAGAACTATTCTCTTTTTGGATTCTCCTTCTCTTATTAAACCTGATGATTGAGATCACTGGCCATTTTTACGGTGTTTATTTTTTATTTTTTTTATTTTTATTTTTTTCTTTCTTTTTCCCTGTCAATTCATCAGATTCATCTAAATAATTTTCTGATAAATTTTTAAAAATTATTTTTTTAGATATTGTTCATGGGCGAGCAATCTCATATCTCAATGGACTTTGACAAAGTGAGCAGTCTCTTAATCTTGTTGCCTTCTCTTTTTTTTTTCCTGGAAAGACCAAGTGTGTCAGAGTATTTGACTTTTTATAACTTGTCTCAAAATAGATTATATCAGTGGTTTTGGAGAATTATGTAGTGGCTGGGCAATATTCAGAGGCTCAAGACATTGATGGACAAGATAAAGTAGAAAACTATAACTCTTCTATGATAGATGCCAATGGAGAGGTTTCTTCGTTCGACTATTTGAGCAAAATGGAAACTGAAACGTAAGTTTTTCATAATTTAATTAACTTAATTGCTTCAGCTATTATTTGTTTGGAAATGATCTTTGGTCCCATTTCTTATATCATCCACCATTTTCCAGGGATGTTTCCAAGAACCCTTCTTACTGGTCTAGAGTTTTCTTATGTAATATGGCTAGATTGGCAAAGGAGGCTACAACGGTCAGGCGTGTGTTTGAACCTCTGTTTCATCATTTTGATACTGAAAATCAATGGTCCTTAGAAAAAGGACTTGCCTGCTCGGTGTTGACATTTATGCAATCACTTTTGGATGAATCAGGTTATTTCGGGATTTGTTTAAAATATTCAGTAGTTATATTTGAAATTCTATTGCTGATATTTGTTTCTTTTAGCAATTATTTACTATTGTTCATCATTTGAATTTCCCCACTTTTTTGGTGGAACTTTGCCCTTTATACCAGGAAACAACTCGTATCTTTTGTTTTCGACTCTTGTCAAGCACTTGGATCATAAAAGTATTATAAAAAAGCCTCATATTCAAATTGATATTATCAATGTAACCACACAACTTGCTCAAAATGCAAAACCGCAAGCCTCAGTTACTATAATTGGGGCTATCACTGATTTGATAAAACATCTACGGAAGTGCCTTTTATGTTCATTTGAAGCACCCAGCCCCAGACACAATACAGATAAATGGAATACCGATCTACAGTTGGCATTGGAAAACTGCATTTCTCAGCTCTCAAAGAAGGTTTTTTTTTTCCTGTTAGTTTTTCACGTTTATTATGATAAGTAATATGATTGAGTTTGGTATAGAATGATGGAATAACCCCAAAATTTGTCCATTTATGGCATATTACTTGCAGAGCCTACTGATATTCATCCATATATTAGGAATTTCATACAAATCTTTTCAGCCATATATGAAATATGGTTTATCATTTGTCTTATTGATATACTTTGCATGTCTGTTTAATGAAACAATTTGTAAGATATCTTAGACCTTTGATTTGTAGGATCCTTTAAAAGCACAAATAATAATTGAATTTTTTTAAGACTTGTATGCATATCAAATCATCACAATTATTTTCCCTCGCATAATAAAGGGTATTTTTCACAAATGCCTTGTGCATTCCAATTTTTTCTGCAGCTAATATTCGTAGTTTTGTCTCAGAACTTATAGCAGGTCATGTAGTCTCCAAGTACAATGTTTTTATATCTAACTCTACAAAATGTATTAAAAGTCAGCATTATGGCTATAGACCTCAAAACATTTTTGCTGAAGTCATCCCTTGGATGTTGGTTCCCTATACTATTTTCATTTTCTAAATCTAAATGGTGTTGATTACCAATATTTCCTTTTGTCAATCTTTTCTCATGTTTCTTTTCAGCCATCCCTCAAAATGTGGGTTCTTTGTTTTAATTTTCAATTATTGAATTTGCAGTGGTTGGGCACTTGAGTATGTACATTTGTATATTTTCCTCTCTTTCCTTCGTTTTTACTTGCTCTCAACTTTGTGACATTGGGAAATTGTTGAATGCGCTATCTTCCTTTTAAATTAAATAAATAAATGCATATTCTTCTCGCTTCATGGGTATTGAAGTTTCTAAACATTCCAAGTGGCTAAAAAAAGTAAAATTCAAGCTTATTCATTGGACGTCGGTAAAATACTAAAGAAAATAGCGTGTCCTCATTGTTTCATGCTGGAGGGATTGTAGTTCTTACTACATTGTTTTCACTAATTCAATCCATTTGGAACTAACAGGTCGGAGATGCGGGACCCATACTCGATATGCTAGCGGTTGTACTGGAGAATATTACAAATAATAATATTTCAGCTCGAGCAACAATCTCTGCAATTTATCATACTGCAATGGCTGTGTCTTCTATTCCTAATGTTTCATATCACAAGAAGGCAAGTAACCATACTTCTGATTTTGTTTGTAAATTGTTTTTGAGATGGGAGAGAACTGCTGGAATTAGGATACAAGGATGTGCTCTGGATATCACGATCTTGTGAAACCTAAATCTTAAATCTATATCATGATTTTTTTTTCAGGCTTTTCCTGATGCTCTATTTCATCAGTTGCTTTTAGCAATGGCTCACCCTGACCATGAGACTCGAGTTAGGGCACACGACATTTTCTCTATAGTGCTAATGCCATCCGTTAAGTGTCCTAGGATGGATCCGAAAACAATTGACTCAGAAACTTTTCCGTGGTCACCATGTGGCAGTGCAACACATAAATTGAATGGTGGAAGTTTTTCCTTTAAAGATGAAGACAAACATGTGTCAGAACCCATAAATGGGGGTGGGGGTGTTAAAAGGGAAGAAAGTGAAGCAGCAGACTTTATTACTGAGAAATCTACAACACCTACATCTAGGCGTGGATCCTCCAGCTTCAAACATAGTTTCAGCGAGGGAAAAACTGTATGAAGTTCTTAATACCTATCCTATGAGATATTTCTAACCAATTGTTCATAATATATTAAGGGGTTGTTTGGAGCAAAGAGAATGAGAATGTGTATGGGGAGAATGATCCTCTTACCCACATTTGGGCCACCGAGAATCATTCCCTCTATAATCTCATTTCTCCATAACCACTTTTTATCCTTCTCATAACAACTTTTATTCTCCTTGTTGGTTTTTTTTTTGGATGAATAAAAAAAATGAAGAAGAATAGAGATGATGATTTTTCTTTTCTAGGTATTGAGATGAGGATAAAGTATTTTTTTTTTTTTTTCTAAAAGAGGAAGAAGATGATGAAGAAGAAAGTGAAAGAGGAGAAGAGAAAAGGTTTACGGTTTACTCGGATCAAAAGGAAAAATTTGAGACTCTGATACCATGTTGAAAGATGGAAATTCAAATCCTCTAATTCTTCATTTAATAATGAACCCAACAATGGGTTTAAATAAACTACAAGAGATGACCTAATTATAAAAGAAAAAGATACAACTTAATCATAAAAGAAAAAGATGATCTAATAATAAAAGGAAAAAATACTACCTAGTCATAAAAGGAAAAGATAGAAAATAATATTTAATATAATCCTAAAAGGAATAAATAATTAAAAGGATGAAAATACTATATTAAAATTAACATAAACCAACACTCCTCATAACTTTTTTTCATTTTTCCTATAACTACTTTTTATTATCTCCATATTCACTATTATATCTGTCTCATAATTATTTTCTTCACCCTAAACACAAATAATGGTTCTTCCATAGTCATTCTTTTCACCTCAAAGATAGATAATCATTCTCTCGTATATTCTCCCTCTAGTTCTCATCCTTCTCATTTTTCTTTCTCCAAAGACCCACTTTAAGTGTCTAAGGAAGTGTTTATTAATGTTTGAAAACTGAAGTTAAATGTTTAATATTTCCAGAAGTTGGCTTCCCTCCGGTTAAGTAGTCACCAAGTGAGTCTCCTGCTCTCGTCAATCTGGGTTCAAGCTACTTCTGCGGATAATATACCTGCAAATTTCGAGGCTATGGCTCACACTTTTAGCATTGCTTTGCTATTTACCAGATCTAAGGTGAATTCGTTGAATAAGTTTATTTGATAATTTAATTCGTATTAGAAGTTAAATCTTAAATGCTAATCTGAAAAAAAGAAAAAAAGGAATTGCTAAGTGGTAGTTATCTTAACAGACTTCAAGTCACATGGCTCTGGTACGATGTTTTCAGCTGGCATTTTCCCTTCGTAGCATTGCTGCGGATCAAGAAGGTAAGCTGAGATTTTTTTTATAATTATTAGGAAAGTATTCATTATGTGGTAAAATGGCAGCCTTTTACCTTACTGTTCCTGCCTATGTGCTAGTGAATTTTAGGATTCAGTTTCTTTTCTTCTTTTTTTAAACAAAATACGAAATAATTAAAATAATGAAAAGTTTGCAAAAAAAAAAAAAAAAAAAAAAAAAACAAAGCAAACACTCTGAAATGAGTGGAAGAAAACAGCAAAAGTAAAATTAAACAAGAATCCTGGTGAGTTATTAAATGTGTCTCAATTCGTATAAATTTCTTTAGGGTAATACTGAGCAAACAAATTAGAAAGAGAACAGAACACCAATGAAAGGGTTTGAATATAGTGAGATCAAATCTTTCCATTTGAATCATTTTGGATTCAGTTTCTATTTCGTTGGCGTTCTGCATTCTTGTGCTACAGTTTATGATTGGAAGCAAAACAAAGTTCTCAAATTTGAACATTAGGAACTTGCCGCTTATCTTTTTTCAATAATCTTAAATGATAATTTCTTATTTTAATTTCTTGAATCTTGAGACCAGAAGAGATGCTGTGTATTTTCATCAACTCTATATTATATTCAGCTTTCCACCACACGCTTTGCTCTCTCCTTATGAAAAGATCTTTTTGTTAATGATCTACAATATTTTTAGTTTGAACAGCAGGGTATCTTTGTATCTTTATCTTTGTCCTTGTATTCGCCATTGTCTTTACCTTTGTGGCTGTATTTTTTTTTTTACCCTGGTTTCAATAGGCTCATTGTGACTCTTTCATTTCATCAATGAATAGTTTTGCTTCCTATATATATAGTTTCTGATAAAATTATTTTTTACATGCTAAGCATCCCTTGTTACATTTTCCACCATTTTCACATTTAATTCTTAAATTGGTTATACGTACTTTTCTGATAGGAAGTATTTTATTTTTTTCAGAGTTGTTTGTTAATTTAAGAGACTAGCAGTTTTTGCTTGTCAGAAAAGTACTAACAGACCTCTCTTTGATCCTATTCAAGGTGGTTTACTACCCTCTCGCAGAAGGTCAATCTTCACTTTGGCGTCATTTATGCTTCTATTTTCAGCCAGAGCTGGTGATCTCCCAGAGTTGACTCCCATCATTAAAGCATCATTAGACAATAAAATGGTTAACCCTTGAACCTGTCAAATTGGATCAGTACACTTTCTCTGTACTTTGATTGATTATTTTGTGCAGATATGTGCTAAGATTAGACTTTTGTATCTGTCAGGTTGATCCTCACCTTCAGTTGGTCAATGATACCAAGCTGCAGGCTGTTCGCGTGAAGTCCGAAAATGATAGTGTACCATTTGGGTCAGAAGAAGACGAAGTTGCTGCGTCGAAGTTTCTAGCAATACTTGAACTAGATGAACAGCAGTTGAAGGAAACTGTGGTCTCACACTTCACAGTTAAATATGCCAAACTCCCGGAGGTCTTGATTTTCATCACACTTCATGATTAGCTTCTTTAAATGCCTTCTTTTCCACGAGAATCAAAGTTTCACCAGAGCCATCACAAGACGGCCAAAAGAATTTACTATACAATCAAAGCCGAAAGAAATGTTTCTAATAAAAAAGGAAAAAAAAAAAAACCGTTGAAGAGAGACATTAAACTGTAAATAGACCAACCATCTTTCCAAGATGTTTCAATACCTCCAAAAATTCTGTCCTCAAGGGGTGGTCAAAGGCTTGAGTTTTGAAGGTGCTCCTCAAGGTCTCAGGTTCGAGGCTCTCCTATGACATTAATTTGTAGACACCTCCTATGTCTCTATTTCTTCGATGACTCCTAGTGTCTGACTTAGGGACGAGCACGGTTACCCCGTGTATAGTAGAGCGAAGCTCCGATTTCTCGGTTTCAAAAAAAAAAAAAAAAAAACCCTCTAAATTCTCTCCTTCCTCTCAAACTTCTGTATTATTAATATTAT
>JBBMKA010095501.1:0-12664 GCA_037833695.1 Sechiopsis laciniata
AATGGATAATGGAGTTCCTCTTGTAGAGACGAAGCTGGACAACAGAGAAATTATCTCCAAATGCCGGCGATTCTAGTTTTGTTAGGGTTTAGGGGGTGGAAATACAAAGATTCAAAAGCTCAAATGAGCAAGTGGGAGATTGAAGACTTTTGGCTCTTGGGGGCTCTACTTCAACTGGGGAGAAGATGAGAGATTGCGTGCGATTTTCACGGAAAACATTAATGGTATGTTTTTTAAATTATTTTTAATTGATTATTAAAATCTAAATATTATTTTAATGATATTTTGTTAACAAATTTTTTCAAACAATCATGTTAGATGGAACAAGAATATCTCTTTTTTTTCAAATATCTTTTTCGATTCCTAGGATTGATTTGAAAGAGTCACATCCAAATATTTAAGATATTATTTAAATTCAAAATAGTAAAAAGGATAAAAAATTCTTTTGCATTTTAATTATTAATTTATTTTTTACTGAATTTTACATTTTAGACATAAATTTTAAGTTTTCAAATCGATAGACATTTGTTCACTTTATTTTGAAAAATTAAACATTTTTCTATTGAACCCATAAAAAAAATGACAAAAAAGTTAAATTTTATAGTCACGTTCCTAATTAATTTCTAAATCCTAACCATTTTCTCAATTGTCCCTAAAAAATTTGAAGGTCCTCAAGAATACGTAAAACCCACCTTACTGGATGAGCTAACAAAACACAAAAAGCCCGAGCCCATTACTTTGTACTTTGTATATACTTTTTAGTTTTTACTTACTAAGAAAACTTTTGTCTTAAAAAAAAATTAATCCATTCTGTCTCTAAAATCTCAATCAAACAGTTTCTGACATTCAAAATGATTTTTTTTTTTTTTTTTTTTATTCATTACTATTGAGGTGAGTTTATATATCTTTATTTTTATAAAATATAGTACCTATAAAAAATTAATTTATAAAAAGGTGAACCACTCTAAACTAAACATATTACTTCTTAATTACTCAAATTTTTTGTCCATTTTGTTACTCCATAGAAAATGACCTTAGTACATGTATTTATACAAGTTTCTAATGGTCATTATTGTCCTTTTTTCTGTTTTAGGAAGCCCTAAACTTAACATTTTAGCCTAAAGAATTTATCTTGGTGTGTTGCGAAAATGAGCATAAGTTAACCTCTATTATTTTGGTGTTAATTCCGCTAGTTTAATGCATACCTCACCTCACTAAACTAGTTCACCATACAATCCTAAACATTAATCATAAAAAACTAAAATAATATTTAGAAAAAAAGCATAAGACTTAGGTTTGATTTTCTTATAAGTTTAACTTGACAATTAAATGCAAGCGATATATAGTAAATATTAAAATGAGGTTAAATATCATTTTGATCTTCCTACTCTAGCATTGGTTCATTTTGGTATAGAAACTTCAAAATGGTCTTATACAAAAAAACTTAAATTGGTCACAATAAAAAGTTTTTGTTACTGTTTCTGTTAAAAAAAAATCTATTTTCTTAAAAAAAAAAAAAAAAGAATTAGAAATATGTTCACAATTGGTCTATTATTAAAATTTTGATTGAATTAGCTTTCAATTTATCATAGGAACTATTTTAAAGTTTTTTAAAGTACATAAATTTAAAAAAAAAAAAAAAAAACTTAAAGTAAATTTATAAAATGATATTTTAACTTCAAAAAATATAAAAAGAACTTGTAATTCAACATTTAATTAACTAAAAGAGAGTAGGTCAACTATATGTTAAGTTTGGTGAATGATTAATATGAATTAAGAACTGATTAATTAGACTTTGAAGCTAACGTATATAGATAAAGAAATGAAAAAAAAGAGAGTACAATTTCTCCATTATAAAAAAAATGGAGCTAAACTCAATTATGCAATTCGATGAACTGAAAATCTTTAGTCCATATTAAGAAAAAGTAAACATATATAATATGAACACATAAGCTTGGTATATATAAATATAATGCATGCAAAACTATACTCTCAGGTGTTTTTTAATATAAAATATAAATACAACTAAGCATTAATTTTTCTTGTATTTTAATCACATTCTAAAGCGATGGAATATCATTAAAGAAAGCATCTTCAAGGAGGAGGTGATCCGGCCAAATGGAATCGGAGGATCCGGCAAAGCTTGAAGTGCTACATGCATCTCCATAAATACTATTCGATGGCGGTGGTGGCGGCGGTGGAGGAGCCACGGATGGAGGCGATGAGGCGGCGATATTAGGATGAGATGCTTCTTGAAACGGCATCGTTTCGTAACTGTCTATATTATTTGGAACTAATTCCAAGCTTGGCAAATGGGAAAATGGGAGACTAATCGAGTCAGTTGAGAGTGGTTGGAGAGTGTTGTTATTATTTTGAGTGATAATTTGATTTTCAAGAAGAGGAGAAAAAGAGTTGATTAAATTGAGAATTTCAATTTCAGTGGGATTATTATTATTGTTGTTGTTATTATTATTAGCTGTGGGAATTGGTTGAAGGAGATATTGAAGGTATTGAAACTTAGCCATTTGAACGGCTTCTGCTTGCAATCTCAATGCGTGTTCTTCCCATGAAGGATTCTCTATGAGCTCTTTTAGACTCGCCAAGGCTATGATGTGTGGCAAACTCGAAAATATGTCGGTTCGAGGGCGGTGGGTCATTGGATCGAATCCCATTTGAATCAGCTTTTTCTTCAAGTGGGTGTTCCAAAAATTCTTTATTTCATTGTCTGTTCGTCCGGGTAGGTGGCTTGCAATTGCTGACCACCTTCATTAATTTAAGAATCCCAACAAAAAATTATCAATTTAATATATCAAAGTTATTAAATTTATCTGAATAAAATTCTAAGTAAGATATAAATTTAGAAAGAAATTACTTGTTTCCAAGGACAGAATGGAGATTGAGAATAGTTTGCTCTTCTTCATGAGAGAATTTTCCCCTCTTGATATCTGGTCTTAGGTAATTTGTCCACCTCAATCTGCAGCTCTTCCCACATCTATTCAGCCCTGCAAATTATTACAACCCCATGTCCAAATTAAACTAAAAGATAAGAGAAATTATTGAATGAGAGATTAAAAACAATATAAGATTAGATTTCATTTGTTGTTAGATTAGAATTAAAATTTGTAGTTTGGCTTAAAAAATGTTTGATATGCCTACTCCTTATAATTATTAGATATCAAAAAATTATGTCAGTTCAGAGTTCAGACATCAGTGTATATTCAATGATTAAAAGGGTATAAATTCGAATCTCTCAAATTCAATTTTCATATAACTCAAAAAAAGATATTGAAAAATTGTTGGAGCGAGTTCGAGAATGTTGTACCGGCGAGTTTTGGGAGGGCTCTCCAGCTGCCATGGCCATGTTTTTGGATATGGTCGATGAGCTTTTGGTCTTCCTCAGAGGTCCAAGGGCCCTTTTTGAGGCTACTGTCGTCACAGCAAGGGCTCCTTCCCATTTCTTTATGCTTCACTCTCTTTTTCAATTGATTAATTTAAGTGTTGCCTCAGCTGCCTTCCATTCTCAACTAATTAACTATCTTTCTATTTATACACATAAGTGCCCTCCTTTCCTCTTGCGTGAAATTCCAACAATGCCCTTCTCCCACAATCAAAACTATTCAATCATCTTGAGGCCATTTCGGGATTTCAATCGATTTTTTAAATTAAAATGTCGTTTTAGTCCATTTTGGTATTTATAGTACTTTGTGCCATATTTTTTAATTTGTTACACTTTGAATTTTGTAATTTCAAATTTACAAAAGTTTGATTCTAAGTTTATTTACTTTCTACAAAGCTTAAAATGTGTATCTATTATATGTTTGAAATTCTTTTTTTTTTTTTTTTTTTTTACTAAAATTAGTCTGACCGAATGGATCAGTGACACAGTTGGTTATCTTGTTTAGTATTAGTCCATTTCAACTCTACGATTACGAGTTCGAACCCAAAGATCAATATTTGGTTTTCATATTATTTGGGAGCAATTGATCCCCTTCCCCCAATTTGTACAAAAAAAAATCTTATATTTCTAAATCTATAGATGGAAAGTTAATAAAATTTATTTAGAATAAAAACTAAGAAAAAAAAACTTTTTTAATGCCTAAATTTTGAATGTGATTCAACCATGCTCAATTCTAGTCTTTAAAATAATAAAATCGTTAGTTACATCATGAAAGGTTGACTACAATGACTACTGTTCTAAATTTAAATTCTAATAAATTGATGAAGTGGTTATTTTCGTTTTAATGTTAATTTAATTTTTAAAATAAAACAAGTATAAAAATAAATTCAAAAGACTCCATAAATAAAAATTACACCCTTTAGAAAATAAAAATATACTTTCCTAAAAATTAAAGGGAAATTGTAATAGATAACCTATTCTAACAAAATAATTACAAATCTAGTCAAATTTGAGAATATTTGTCTCTATAGTAAAAAATACGATATTATTAATACTCATTATACAATATTATTTTATTATTAATACAGTATTTTGTATTATTAATACATTATTATGTTTTATTAATACAATATGTTATTAGTACAGTATTGTATATTAATATAATATTATGTATTAATAATATCGTACGATTATTATTACCTATTACTATAATTGCTTTTTTTTATTTTGTCTAATATGGTAAATACTTTTTTAATTTAGTCTATTTCTGAAAAAACCGAAAAATTAAACTT
The DNA here is from genome assembly GCA_037833695.1 of Sechiopsis laciniata. Taxonomy (NCBI): domain Eukaryota; kingdom Viridiplantae; phylum Streptophyta; class Magnoliopsida; order Cucurbitales; family Cucurbitaceae; genus Sechiopsis; species Sechiopsis laciniata. The sequence continues at coordinate 4,690 of JBBMKA010095501.1, forward strand.
ATGAATCAATTTTAAGTTGGGATTAAAATAATACTTTAACGAATTTTTAATTAATATAAGAATTCTATTAAGTGGAAGTCAGCATCAGTAGGCTGACAGATGGCACGTCATGATTAATGGGAGAGGAAGCATTCCATGCACGCAAACGAGAGGGGGCCAGTCATCGTCGTCACCTTCATTTGCATGGCTATACCAAAACTTCAGCCCTTTCAACTTTTACGTAAATAATATCTCTTCATGGCCCAACTTACAGATTTTTTCAGCTTTTAAACAGAGCCCCACTAAAATTTCACATAAATAATAATAATAATTATTATTATTATATGTGGTTTAAATTGTTGACGACAAAAACGAAGTTAGTATTATGATTTATGAGAGAAAGCTTATCTTCATGTATATGGTTTTAATGGAAATGAAAATTGGTATTTTCATTCTCGACTCTCTAGTTCAAAAAGTCTAATAAATTAAAGTATATAGTTCTCTTCGTCTTTACAAGTTTGAATTTTTGAAGTTTCTTGTAAGAATGGTAATTTCAATATAGCATTAAAGATCGAAGGTAATACCAAGAAGAAAATATGCAATTGGAAATATTATTTTAATATTTTATAGGAGCTTTTGTAGATATGAGAACTAACTGCTACAGATATGGTGTAAGAATTTTGTGATTATTTTTTTCTTGGTTTTGTTGGGTGTAGATGAAACACGGTTGCTTATTTCTTTATACAAGAAAATTAAAGAGTGACATTTGCTTGAGTTTAAAAATCAATTACAAAATTACAATTACCAACCCAGAAACTGGTAATTTAATTACCTAAGGATAATATCTCAGGTCAACACTCTGAATCTTCCTTAACTATTTTAGAGAGTTAATCCAGTTATTTTGGGATATCTCTTTTTCTTTTTATGGTAGAGTTAATAATCGAGTCGCTGATGTTCATACTAAGCTCTACCCAGCCAAAGGAGGGATCTTGTATTTTCGACTTTTTTTTTGGTGTTTGTGATCAAAAGCATTTTTTTAAGTGGGGGAATCTCCTCGCCCGTTGCTGCTAGCTATGATGGTTGAAGAGAGTAGTACTCGTCTGTTGTGTGTTCTCTTCTAGATGAATATATTATTTTTTTTAAAAAAATATTATGAAAGAAAATCAAAAGGATTCATTTTTTTTTTTTTAATTAAGATAAAATACCCTATTAATAATGAAGGTTAACAAATAAACTAAGGATTTGAATTCATAATCTTATTCATAGACATATATTTATATCACTTGAATTATTGCTCTTGTTAGCCTTAATTATGAGTGTTAATGACCAAGGAATTAGTACTAAACAATTAACTATTAGTGGGTGTGTCTAATGAAAGAGAGGTAAAGAAAAAGATGGGAGGAGACTCAATTTTATTATATTTTAGCTACAAGTTCAACTCACTGACCTCATTTTCTTGTCGGCAAAGGGATTTACTTTTGAGAGAAAATCAAATAGCTTCCCATTAAAAAAAAAAAAATCCAAAATGCAAGAAAAATGATGAACCAGTTGATTATTTCTATGATTCTTATTAATGGAAATAATTAGGAGTTGATTATTTCTAACCCTTTGTTAATCTCACAAAATTAACTTCATAAAATAAAATATTAATTCAAGCGAACGAAAGTCAATATAAAACCTACCTTTCATATAAATATTCATCGTTATGAATCATAAATCCACAAAGTTACTCTATCTCTATGAATCATAGCTTAAAAAAAATCTTCATGAATCATAAACTCACAAACTTATATTTTCATGGTACATTTCTTGATATAAACTTAAAAAGATCTATGAGAGAAAGCTTTGGTTTATTGCAATGGGGTTTCTTGTCGGGTGGACCATGAAAAAGAACCATATTTATGTCATAAAAAAACATGAAGTTGGTCGTGTCAGCTGAGCAGTATAGAGTTTAACAGTATAGAGAGAGAAAAGTCGTAATGTCAGCTAAACAACTGAATTGCTTGCTGGAATAAGTTTCTACCCAATATTACATCTAAATTTGGACTTTTTTTGTCTCTTCATCCACGTGTACAAAGTTTTTACCTTTCCATATTTCGACCAAATTCAAGACCATTTTATATTATTATATTATATAATTCATGGCCATGGTCGTCTACCTTAAATAATGTTTATTATAATCAGTGCATGTGCCCAGGTACAAATATTTTAAATGTAACTTTTTTTATTATTTTTTCTTTGGTTTTCGTGTTAGGAAGGTTAAATAATCAAATAATCAAAGTAGTTTTTTAAGTGTTAATTTTATTAACTGTTCCACAAAGATTAGGGTTATATGTATGTATGGAATTGGAATACTTTTTGAAAATATCTTTTCCAAAAAAAGTAATGAAGACTGGGAATATATGTAGCCCCTCTTCAATATAACATCGTTTTGTTAGTTATTCTTTTTTGGGGAGGGACAAACTGCGAAAGAAAAAATTCAAAATTTACCCCTTCATTTTGGTAAAGGTATCTATTTTTACATTCAACTTAATTTTATCCAATAAAATATTAGACTTTGACAAGTGTTGCACCTTTTTCCAATTTAAGGTAGAAAATAATTGACGGCAGAATTTCAAAAAGTATCAAGGTTTTTATTGCTGGAGGCATGGATCTTAATCTCAAATGAACTAATCAATCGTGATCTCCAACATTTTTGGAGCACTATTCTCATTCGTTTGGCAAGAGCACAATGCTCGAGTATGAGTTACTCCATTCATTGTCAATTGGTTTTGAAGTGGAACTCCATAATCTCTAATATGGTATTAGAGCCCATAAAGCCAAACAGGTATCAATCCAATAAAAACAAAATTGAGATTCGATTCAAGATTGATGAGCAAAAAAAAATACCATATTGAGAAGCATGTTAGAATCTCACAATTGTCCTGGTTTTGAGGTAGAACTCTATATTCTTTAATACATATTTGGAATTGAATGTTGCCTTTTGGTGTAAAAAAATTTAGCTTATTTAAAATGATTACAACCTTTGTACCATTGCTCTTAATTGACGATGTTCCATTCAATATTTTCATATAAATTAATTTTTAGATTGGTGATCACTATGAATTGAATTAATTATCTCTTAGTTTCTCAAAACTCTTTTGAATGTTAGGTCACTTCATAATGGTTAATGTTTCATTGATATTTTATCTGTGATTGTCTATACTTTACCTACGTTACCCAATAATGAAAGTTTTCTTTCTGAAAAATGAAAAGATTTGGAACTTATCACTCTAAGAACTTGAATGAATCATTTTCAATGTTTCAAACATCACGAAAGTGTTTTGATTTGAATTCTGAGGAAAAACATCTTTAGAACATTATTATTGTGATGAACCAAGTGAGAGAGACATAATTAGGTAAAATAATGACATAAGCTAAGTCTAGAGTTCTTGTATTAGGTTAAGGATGAAGGGAAAAAACATAGCCATTGTCGTTGATTTTGATTTGAAATTCTAAATACTATATAACTAAAATAAGTGGGAATTAACTTTTTACTATTTTATATTATTATTTAATTAATCATAATTATGACAGCCAATTAGACTGTAAACGTCGTGGTTAGGCTGCCTCATCAAAAGTAAGCTAGTATCAAGGATAGACCTTGTATTAATACTTCTCTACACAAAACCAACACACCAAACTTTCAACTCTGTATATAAATATATATTATTCAAATGTTTTTAGTCCAACAACCCTGAAATTTTATTTTATTTTAATAAAAAGGGAACCCTACTGGGATTCCCCTCATAAATAATTATAAACACTACATTAAATATGTGTTTTGAATTAAATATAAATGATTGTTCTTATTTTAATGTTGTTCCAAATGATTCCATATGTTTATCTAATAAACATTAACAGTAAATTTTTCTCTCTATTAATTGAGGTTAACGTCCCATCTAGAAAGATGAGTAATGTGGGGAAATAGGGTGGGGATTATTTGGTAGGAGGATTGAACATATAATTATAATTATTTTATGTTATTTTTTTTTTTAATTTTTTTTTTTTTTTTTGTAATGAAGAGAGATTTGTAGAATTCTTTTTTGGAAATGGAGAATCGGAGCTTCTCTTGTCTATATATAAGGCATCACTGGTCTATTCCCAGGACGTGATGCCGAGATATAATGAATGATATTTTAGATTAAGCGCTTCCCAATTGTCCCACATTTAAAAAGTAGTCTTCCAAGTATTTATAAGATAGGTTGACTACCTCCTCTCATCACCAAAGCCATGTTTGGTTCACTGGTTGGATTTGAGTTGGTTTGGAATCCAAATCCAAACAAGTGTTTGATTCACTGGAATTAATTTCAAAACCATCCATTTTTCAATGTCATTCCAACCCTTCACTTGGTTTTGGTGTGAGTTTCAAAATATAATAAATTCTTGTCATGTCCCTTTATTTTTCTCATTATTATTTCTCTCTATGTTAAGAATCTCACATCGGAAAGAGTGGAGACCTCATAACAACATGAAAGAGATATGGGTTACTTCCCTCATTGCCAATTGGTTTTGAGATGGAATTCTATATTATCTAATACTCTCAACCTTCTTTCATCCTAAATATGAATATTATTCATTTTAACATCAACAATTTTGAAGTAAGCATGTATTTTTTTTTTTAAACCTAAATTGTTTATTCTTGTTCAATTTATGACTTTTATTTGTTAATATCTTTTCTTATAACTTGTTTATTTTACAATTGTTGACAACACTGTTTAGGAAGTTCTCAACTACAATTGTTATCATTTATATTACTGTCTTGAAGAATATTATCTATATTTTTAATTACTTGTTTAATTGTGTCATTCTATCTTGTTATCACATGATTTATTTTTTAGAAATAATTTTGGTATACATCATTTATAACATGGCGATAAAACATTTTTTAAATACCATCAAAGATTACTAAAAAATTAAATAATAGTGAAGAAAATGACTAGTATTTCTAATTAGTTATTTAATTAATTATATTTTTTATGCAATATTTATTTTCAACTATTTTAACGAATTTGTTTGCAAATATGTTATTCAAATATAAATTGTTATTAACGAAGAATAATATTATTCTTAGAAAAAAAATCAACTTATAATATTATAATTTATTATAGAATTAAATATTTAAAAAATTAATAACTATATAAAAAAATTGAAAACATTTAAAATAGAATCCTTTTTTTTTCATGAAAAATGAAAAAAGAAAATAAATTTTATGAATATCAATATTTTAGACAAACATAAAAAATAACAAAAACTGATTTAAATATAGCAAAAATTAAGAATGGCATTTCACTTGTGACATTTCAACTTACAAGCACATGCTTCTATCAAGGTAAAGTAATTTAAGTCGATCAATTAAAAACAATCAAGAAAATTGATTAAAAATAATGAAAGTTGAAATAATTTAGCATTTATAAAAAAATTTAGAAAAAGTTTAAAATTAAATTATAGATGTGAATTACTTGTTATCTACAATAAATTTCTTTTATATCATGCTTAAATTTTAAATATTTTATAGACATAATCTTATAAAGAAACTCTTAAAATGCTAGGAAAAATGAGAGTGAGCGAGAGAGGAGATGAAAAGAGCTTCCTCTTTTATCTTTCTTTTTTTTTGAAAGAGAAAAGAGCTTCCTTTTTACACTTCATAAGTTTTTTTTCTCAACCGTTATACCCAACACAATATGAATTGATAGAGAAGCAATCTTTCATAAAATAATAATAATAATAATAATAATAATAATATAAAATAAAACAAAACAAAACATATTTTTTTAATCAAAATAATGAAGGGGAGATTTTGATTTTGGTTTTGTTGAACTTTTCTAGATTTAATTGTTTTAAGCTAACAACTGCCATGGAAAATGACATCACCTAAACTTGTAAATGCCACGACATTCAACAATGTGAATTTGACACTTTTTTTAAGTTAATTATATGTCATTGCTTTTATTTGACTTTATTGGATCTTTTTTCTTATTTATTTAAGGTTTAGTTATAAATTCAATGATTTTGTACTTTGAGATTATTATTATTTTTTTAAAGTATGACCAATCCATGGTGCCTACTTGCTTAAGAATTAATTTTTTACGATTTTTTTTATATCTAAATGTTGTAGAGTCAGATGGTATGTCTGGTGACATTAGTCGAAGTGCGTGCAACTTGGCCACGAATATATAAAAACAAAAGAGATTATTATTAGTTTAGTACTAAATAATTTATTTCTTTTTTTTTAGTTCAATAATATTTTGAGGTGGAAGTTTCGAATATATCATATTAATTATTAAATCTTACATGATACAGTTAGAGCTAGACTCTTTTTGACACTGAACCATTTCATTATGCCTTGATTTTTTTTTTAATTATTAAATTTTGAGATAATGAATAGTGTTTAAAAAAAAAAAAAACTCTAATATCATTTTTATATGACATATTCTTTAATTTATGTTTTTTTTTAATAATATTCTTTAATTTAGGTAGTTATTTGTTATATCAACTCAACAAAATTTTCTCTAATAAAAATAATAGTTGGGCGATATCAATGTTTACTCATGACTAAGAAGTCATGAATTTAAATTATCCATCTAATTGAACTTAAAAAAAAAAAAAAAAAAAAAGAACTCAACAAAGTTCCTATATATTTTTTAAAACTAAATAAATAATAATCAACAAAGTTCATTTTGGATTCTGAACCATTAATTTAATTGGAGTAAAAGAATTGTTGAATTTATGGAATGAAATTTAGCCATTGGAAAGTTGACTAGAATCTAAATTAACTAGTATATTAAAATTAAAATTAAAAAAGTATGACCAACAAAAATTAAAAATGTTGAATTGGATTAAGTATAATGTATATTCTTTTTGTTTTGTTTTTGTTTTTTATTTTTTTGTTTTTATTAAGACAATTGTGTAATGCATCAACAATAAGTTTTTTTTTTGTTTTTTTTTTTCTAACAAATGTGGATGCCTTGTAGAACGTTTAATGTTGGCTAAGTTTGCCTCTTGAACTTCGCAAAGTTTGTATTGTTTACGGTTCTACGTAATTTTCAAAACTTATTCCAACAAGGTTTTCTGTTTAAAAAAAAAAGAAAAATGTGGATGCCTTGTAGGCTTATAGCATTGCACTGCGCATGTTATCTAAATTTTATGGAATGTAATTAACTTGTCCTTCCACTTTATAAAAGACCACGTTTAGAAAATGATGAATGTGAAGTTATTGGTTAAAGTTTCAAAATAATCTGACAGAGTTCTTAATTATTATTAAAGAATATGAGATTTCACCTCAAAATTAATTGATAATGAGGTAAAACTTCATATTATCTAATATGGTACCATACTCATTAAACTCAAATAGGTATTCGGTCCAACAAAAATGAAATTGAGATCCGATTCAAGATTAGTGAGCCCAAAAGATGCACCATCTTGAGGCATGTTGAGAATCTCACATTGATAGGCATGTCGAGAATCTCACATTGATAAGGTGAAAGTGTTTAAAAGGTAGGTGGACTACTCCTCTCATCACCAATTGACTTTGAGATGAATGTCCACACTATTTCACATGATATCAGAACCCATAAAGCCCAAACGGATATCGATCCAATAAAAATGAAAAATTAATATCCGATTCAAGATTGATGAGCCCAAAAGAGACATCATCTTGAAGAGACATTTTAAGATCTCACAATTGTCCCATATTGAAAAAATAGAGAATTTTACAAGCATTTATAAGAAATATGAGTTACTCTCTTCATCACCAATTGATTTTGAAATGAAACACCATATTTTCTAATAACTATCGCTTATTGGCATAATGATTTATAAGGGTCATGTAATAAACAGAGAGTTTACATAACCAAAAAAAAAAAAAAATTGACAACCTGTTAGGGTATGTTTGGGGCACCGTTTACGTAAACGGCCGGGTTGGTTATAATAACCCAACCCGTGTTTGCCCCACCGT
>JBBMKA010095512.1:0-12661 GCA_037833695.1 Sechiopsis laciniata
TTGTCTTAAATGCTTTTACATTCATGCATGCTGAGTAAGGATCAGATTTAGGACCATTTTTAGGTCGGGTCCTTACAATTCATCCCAGGGTTTTCTGTGTTGGTAACTGTTTGCATGTATACTTGAATGCTAGATGAGGTGTTGTTTCGTACTGTACCCCGGTTGGGGATTCTTACTGAGTGCCTTTGTACTCACCCTTATTTTTTGTGGTACCAGGTAACTTGGGACAGCACCGGGACGGCTAGAGAAGGAGCTGCATGATCATGGGAGCTGCTGGCGCACTTTGTTATGTCTTTTTATTTGTTTATTCAGCATGTAGTTGGACACGGAGTCCATAGGAAGATTTTGCATATTGTGGTTTAAACTATTTATGGTTTCGAATAAATTACTGGCCAGGAACCTGATTTGTTTAATGATATTTTATTTGAATGATTTAATTTCAATGAGTTTTTATTCGCATAAGTTTTACCTACTGGTTTAAATGTTTTTACATTCATGCATGCTGAGTAAAAACCAGGTTTAGGACTATTTTTAGAGTCGGATTCTTACAGCCGAAGTATTTAATGAGGCATTGGCAATAGAATTTTTTTGATGAGACAGAACTCTCATGGGAAGGTTTCAGGCTAGCCAAGATAGAGCGAAAGGAAAAGGCCATAGCTCTAAGGCACGCAGAAGATATAGATAGAGAACAAAGGATGCGATATCAGCAGCAAGAAGAAGCTTGGGCAAGATTCGCTACTCAAGCAATTCCAAAAGCTTACAATAAGGAAGTAGTTGTGGGAAGAAAATAAGAAGGTTCCAATAGTGACACTGTGCAAAACTTGATCATAGCGGCAGCTGAATGCCTCGTGTGTAATTAGTTCGCACTTCACGCAAGTATACGCTGTCTACAGCAAGTAATAAGTAAATTATCGATCTCCACAAGGACTGGAAATTATCCGAGGTGATGTTCAGAATTGAATTATAAATTGCACGAATATGATTTGAGTTGGTTTGTTTTGAAAGCATAAAGGTAAATAAATAGCAGTGTAAAATAGGTATGAGAAATAAGGCTAGACTAAGGTACTCATGGAAATCAACAGCAATATAATAGTAAGAAACATGCGGTAAGGAACTCTATCATACTACGCCTCATGAACTTCCGCCGATGCCTCCGTTAGCATCAAGCCCGACTTCTGCAGCGACTTGATGTAATTATGAGCTGGTGCTAAGTATGTAACGCGTTTATTCCTAAACTCCGATTCAAAGCATTACAGACGTAACACTACCAACTAAACATGCAAAATAGACTTAGGTTATTTCCTCTTCCGATTTACAACCTATTAGTTTGTGTGGATGGCCGGTTGACACTCACTATTGAAATGATACACCTAATTTACATGCTTTAGATGAACCATTCCAGTTTCTTTTTACGACATGTTTCTAAAATTCATTTTCTCCTATCTTTGCCCTAATGAAATTAGTTCATGATACAAACAGAGAACACAAAACAGGATATGGAAAACATACTAGAATTGTATTACTGAAGTAAAATGAGTCTAACAAAAAAATTGAAAGAAACAAATAAACTTCAAATCTTGTTCGGTTGTCTCGATCGAAACTCCGAACTCGTCTCCCTCTAAAAAGAACAGAAGACCCCCCTCCTTTTCTTATTACAAAAACAGTCTATTTATAAAGCTTGGTCGTCAAATCTCTGAATCTTCTAGAATAGCACAAATCAATCATCGCGATACTTTCCCTTTTCACTCTTGCCAAATATGTCTTCATTTGTATAAGGCAAGAATCCCTTAATTTCAGCAATCCGTCTTGTAATTTTTCTGGTTAGTCAACTTCACGCTGTCAAACGATTCATCCCTTATTTACTTGAAGTGTTTTTGGCCTCTGCCTCCCGAGCTTTAGTTGCTTGCAATAGTGCATCTTAATCCTCAGCATTTCATTACTCCGCTAGCGCTAACCTTGCAAAAACAGTAATAAACATAAGCCTTGCGAAATCCATGCTAAACGTGCTATTTTGGTTATTTTAAGCACAATAATCCATATCTTGCATTTTATTCCCCTAATGCGTCAGCATCAGCGAATTACACTTTTTTCTTCCTATTTTCACCTTACTCGCAATAATTCTCAATTTATAACCACGAACAATGATCCAAAATTAGGCTAAAATCTTACTCTATTTCAGAGTCATCAAACCCCCAAACTTGAATCATTTCTTGTTTCGAGCGATGCTATTATAGGTGTAACAACTGCTAAAAGTAATGTAAATCACAATGTTGCGCTCTTCCTCTTGCTAAAAAAAAAAAATCTTTAAATATAATTGCCTTAATACACCAAACGCTTAATCATCCTAATTCATCATTCACTAAGCTCCTAATAATCTCATCTCAGTTCATCTTCTTATTTCCCTTAGTCCAAAGTTCAACTCCTAGTTTGGAAACTTCTGCTCTATTGCAATTCATTCAACCCCTATCATTTAAATCTGTTCAAGACATTCTGTCTAAGGCTTATTTATTTGGGTTCCTTTGAGTAAATTTCCCACTTGGCCGCTAATTGGTCTATAGCATGGCTAGTAGAATACTTGGATATCCCACGGCTATTCGCTCTTCTTGCCGTTTCATTTTTACCTAGAATGCCTTAAGATTTATTCTTTTCTTTTTTTTTGGAAAACAACAATATGCATTCGCATATTATTATTTGCATAGCATGGGTATTCCTCATCCCCAAACTTAAAGTCTTCATTATCCTCAATGAAGGTGAGTCTTAGTTCCCCCAAACTTAAATGAATCTAAGTTTCTTAATATCATTGCTGCAAGCTAATTGGTTTGCTCCCATAGAATTGTTCTATGTCTTAAGTTCAACAAGTATCCGTCCCAAGATGAGTTCGTTAGCAAACTAGAGAATGATTTCTAGCAGATTAAATTTTAGCATATCTAAGGCAATGTTTGAAAGTGCAGAATTAATAAGAAAGATTCTAACTCAGCATTGGTCAAAACATAAACTTAAGTAGTGAATAAAATGAAAGAATGATTATATTAATAAGTGAGTTACCATAAAAAATGAAAGATAGGATCAGTAGGGACAGGGACTTCCTTTTTCAATCTTCATCATCTGCAACAGACTCTTCGGAGCTAGAACAAGAAACAATGTCGTGAAAATGCAGGAAGGTGGGTCACTGGATATACGGATTTAAGAGCGCCAATGTGTCAAATATCGCACTGTCTCTTATCTTCACATGCTCTAGATACAGATCCAAATTATTGGATAGTATCCAAAGGAATTCTACTAACTTCTCTTGCGTATTTAACTTCTTCTTGAATTTTCGAGTTGACACATGGGCATGTGTTAACTTTTTAGGCAGACAAAATCCTTCTTCAAGTGTTGGATGATCTTTTCCACTTCATCAGGCTCCCGCTCAATTGGTATCAATCGAACTTTTTTACCACTTCTCAAAGCTTGCCTCAGCCTCGTCCGCTTCGTCTCTGCATCTGCGTCTGAACAGGTCCTCCGACGCAAGATTTCCTCTTCTTCTAATACCTTACTGATTTTCTAACATTGGTGTTTTTCCTTCCCGGTGCGTCTTCACTTCTTCCTCACATACCGCGGTCACTTCAACAGGTCTAGAAGAGCTTGCATCTATAATATCTCTTCCCCTCTCAACCTTCCTTTGGTTAAGTTCCTCCAACATCCGGTCAAACTCCTCAGCATCCTTGATTTCCATTGAAGACGTTAACTCTTCAAAATACCCTAAAGTATCGGGACTATCAATCCTCACCACTTGACGTGGTGGTGAAGTAACAGCCCTCTCCTCCCTAGGGACATCCAAGGACTCCTCCACTACTACAATACACTCTTCCATCCTTTCGGCTTGGGCAGTCACTTGCCTTCGCATGGGTGGTCTAGCTCGTGACTGTCCATCTTCACTTTGCATAGGTGCAGCTTCAACTAGCTCACGATCCTGATCTGGGTCGACTTCTCCTTGACTTTCTATTCTTGTGTGCCATTTTTGGTAATTTGTTACAAGTCTTCACACCATGGTGAAATTTGACAAGTAAGTTCTTGAATTAAAAGGGTAAGGGTAAGGAGAATGGTAATGGTTGGTCGCGAAGGAGACTATTTATCAACAGGATTGAGAGTTGTGATCTCGATAGAAATCGTCGCAATGCCTTATGGTAACGATTGGACTTCAGCACCCATGCAATCTCTGCACACCGTTGGATTAACGATCGTGTAATCTAACTACTCGATTTCCTTCCGCAATCACTTATCGAAATGATTGTGCTTAGTCGCACGTGCTCCAATCCTATGATCTCGTTTGTTCATCCATTCTTCTCAAAATCCCAACCAAATTTTGTTTAAGATTTTACGGAGATAACAAAAATGACTAAAAATTAATAAAGATAAACAATAAAGTAAAGCAGAAATACTACGTCAAAATTCAGATACTCTTGCATAAATGAATAGGAAGTATTAAATATTAGCATGCATGCAGCAAAATTTAAAAGTTACCGATACGCTCTGGCTCTAGTCGCATACTCGTGTACTTATTTTCAGTCAATGCGAATGAAAATATCCCGTGCTAAACATCCTCATTCCAGTAATGCTTAAGTCTTTGCCCATTGACTGCAAACTCATTTCCATTTGCTTCGTTCTTGATCCAGATTGCTCCTCTGGGTTTTACCTGCCTAATATGAAATGGTTTAGACCACTTGGATCTGAGCTTTCCTGAAAAAAAAAACTAAGTCTAGAGTCAAAAGTTTGAGGAGTCAGCTTACAATCATGCCATTTTTTTTGTCTTTTTCTTGAACAGTTTTGCATTTTCATATGAAAAGTGTCTATGCTCTTCCAAATCAAGTAATTGCATCATTCTAACAGTACCTACTTTCTAGAGATCAAGATTTAACTTCTTAAGTGCCCAGAAAGCCTTGTGTTCTAACTCGATTGGCAAATGGCATGCTTTCCCATACACTATTCTGTAGGGCGACATGTTTAATGGCATTTTCAATGCAGTTCGTTAAGCCCAAAGTGAATCATCAAGTCGCATGGACCAATCCTTTCGGTTAAGTCCTACAACTTTTTCAAGAATACTCTTAATCTCGCAGTTTGAGATTTCAGCTTAGTCATTGGTCTGCGGATGATAAGAAGTAGCAATGCGATGCTTGATATTATACTTTTGCAGCACGTGAGACATTGCTCTGTTTATGAAATGCATCCCTTCATCACTTATTAGCGCTCGCGGGGTTCTAAACCTTGTGAAAATGTTCCTATGAAGGAATCTAATAACTATTTTGGCATCGTTCAAAGGTGTGGCAACCACTTCAATCCATTTTTACACATAATCAACCGCTACCAAGATATACATATTTCCGTGCGAAGGGGGAAATGGGCCCATGAAATCAATTCTCCAAATGTCGAATAATTCAACCTCCAAGATTGAAGTCAACGACATTTCATCCCACTTTCCTATATTTCTTTTCCTTTGGCACTTATCGCATGTCTTTGCATAGTGATGCACATCCTTAAATATACTTGGCCAAAAATAGCCAGATTGGAAAATTTTTGTTGCGATGCGCATTCCTCTAAAATGTCCTCCATACGGTGATGCGTGGCACGATTCTAGTATCACATTCTTCTCATGTTCCTCTACACATTGGTGTATTATTCCATCAGCACATTGCCTATAGAGAAATGACTCATCCCAGAAATAAAATCGCATTTCATGAAAGAAACGCTTAGCTTGTTGTCTTGTGAGATCTGCTGGGATGACATGGCTTGCTAGATAGTTGGCAATGTCGGCAAACCATTCTTCTTTTCTACTAGATTGATTACAAATAATTACTCATCGGGAAATTTTTTGGATATGTTGAGCATTGTTGTATCAGTTCGCCTATTCTCTAGTCGAGATAGATGATCTACTATAACATTCTCGCAACCTTTCTTATCCTTGATCTCTATATTAAATTCTTACAAAAGCAGAATCCATCTAATTAATCTTGGTTTTGCATTAGCCTTACTTATCAGATATTTTATGGCAGCATGATTAGTAAAAACAGTCACCTTGGATCCTACTAAGTAAGAGCGAAATTTCTCTAATGCGTAAACCACTGCTAAAAGCTCCTTCTCAGTAGGATGGATCAGCTTTTCTCCTTTCTGACCCAAAATAGCTCCTATCGCATAATCACTAGCATCGCACATGAGCTCAAATGGCTTCTTCCAGTCAAGCGATATCATGATAGGAGTAGTAGTTAGAGCCCTTTTTCAGTTGTTCAAACACTTGCAAACAGCGTAAGTCAAATTAAAGGGACGTTCAGCTTCTAAGAGCTCGCACATAGGTTTTGCGATTTTTGAAAAATCTTTAATAAAGCGCCTATAAAACCCAGCGTGGCCTAAGAAACTACGTAAACCCTTCACATTCTTTAGTGGCTCTAAATTTTCTATTGTCTCAATCTTTTGTTGATCAACTTCCATTCTGTCCTTAGAGGTTTTATGTCCGAGGACAATTCCTTCTCTTACCATGCATTGACACTTTTCCTAATTAAGCACTAGGTGTGTTTCTTCACAGCGGTTGAGCACTTTTTCTAGATTTGCTAAGAAATCAGAAAAATTGTCCCTAAACACCGTGAAATCATCCATAAACATCTCCATGATGTCCTTAAGCATGTTGGAAAAAATAGACATCATGCATCTTTGAAATGTAGCTGGAGCATTGCAGAGTCCAAACGACATTCTTCTGAAAGCGAATGTTCCATAAGGACAGGTGAGAGTGGTTTTCTCCCGATCCTTAGGATCGATGGTGATCTGATTATAACCTGAATATCTATCCAGAAAAAAATAATAATTCTTCCATGCGATGCGATCCAACATTTAGTCTATGTAAGGTAAGAGGAAATGAACTTTCTTTATAGCTTTGTTCAACTTGTGGTAGTCCATGCACAATCGCCATCATGTAACTGTTCGTGTTGGAATTAGCTCGTTTTTCTCATTGCAAACGACGGTGGTGCCTCCTTTCTTGGGCACGCATTGAATTGGACTGACCCAATGGCTATCTGATATGGGGTAGATGACCCTAGCATCAAGCCATTTTAAGATTTCCTTCTTCACTACCTCCTTCGTGGTGGGGTTCATTCATCTTTGATGTTCCACTGAAGTCCCGGCATTATCCTTTAGAATGCTTTTGTGCATACAGAATTTAGGACTAATGCCTGTTATATCCACCAGAGTTCATCCAATTACTTTTGTGTGTTGCATGAGTAATTCGAGTAGCAGCTGCTCATGCTCCGATGTTAGATGTGAGGATATGACAATTGGTAATGTCTCGTTTTCTTCAAGGTAGGCATACTTTAGATGCTCAGGGAGAGGTTTTAATTCCAGCATTGGAGGTTCATCAGTTGAGGGGCGCTACAGTGAGTTGACTCTCGTTCCCACATCAAGCGCTTCATAGTAGTGCACTTCACTCATTGCATCCTCCAATGCATCGTTCTATAATTCCTCTACTTCCTTTATATTATCGATAATGGTTAGCATCTCCTTCTTTTTCTCAGTGATGATTGCTTCGTTCAACAGTACTTCTAATTGGCTGACATTGAAAATGTCCTTAGTGTCAGACTGCTTCATTGAATCGAATATGTTGGAACTGAATCTGCTGCTCGTTCATTCTCAACGTAATTGTTCCTTCGTAAACATCTACCAATGTTTGTCCAATTCTCAGAAATGGTCGTCCCAGAATAATTGGGACTTCTAGATCCGCTTCGTAGTTAAGAATGATGAAGTCTGCTAGAAAAATGAACTTGTCAACCTGAACCAATATATCTTCAATCTTTCCAATAGGGCAAGTTATTGACCTATCAGCCAGTTGAATTGTTACTTTTGTGGGCCTAGCTTCACCTATTCCAAACTTTTTGTAAATTGATAACGGCATTAAATTGATGCTGTCACCTAAATCGTAGAGTGCTCGCCCAATATAATTACTACTGATCTTGACTGGAATGGTAAACTGCTAAGGATCAACCTCTTTCTTTGGGATTTTATTCTGAACAATCACACTACACTCCTCGTTTAATGCTACTACCTTGAATTCCTCGAATTTGCTCTTTTCCTTAAGCGCATCCTTCAAGAACTTCATGTAGTTCGGCATTTGCCAAAGCGCATCAACCAAGGGAATGTTGATGTGAATTTATTTCAAAATATCCGTGAATTTCTCAAATTACAATTCACTCTCTTTTCTTCTTATCCTTTGAGGGTATGGTGGCAGGGGTGGTTGGTAAATCGGTAATGGTTTTGCCACACCCGTCACTTTCTTGTCTATGATTGGTTCTTCATCCGCGCTCTTTGTAAGTTGCTTCCCTGTTGATGGTTTTGTGGTGACCTTTGTTCCCTAATATTTCCTAATCTCTTCACTATCCATCAAAGGTTTTCTACTTCGTAATTCAATTGCATTTACTTGCTCCTTGCCGTTCCGCCTAGAACCTTCTGTATCTCATGGTAATTGTCCTAGCCTTGTCCGATTCAGATAATGATAGCCTTGTCCGATTCAGATAACCCATTACAAAAATGTTAAATTTGAAATGTATAAGACAGACCATGGTACAGACATTTTGCCATAAGCTCCTTGTACCGTTTTCATGCTCATCCTATAGTTTCATCATCTTTTTGTCGAAAGCTAGTGATTTCATGTATAGAACTTATACTTCATGCACAAGGATAGTATTTTGCTAAAAAACTTTCAACCATTTGCATCCTAGTGCAATTACTTGGTAGCGTATTTACCTAGTGTCTGGCCTTATCCCGTAAGGAATATGGAAACAGAAACAGTCGAGTATCTTCCAAAGAAATATCAACTTCCTGGTTAGCATCACTAACAGCCAAAAAGGTACGCAAGTGTTGATGTAGATCTTTCAAAAGAAGTCCTCTAAAAGGTTCATTAACTCTGAGCATATTGTACATATTATTAGTCAATATAGGGTGTCTACCTTCACCGTTAAGTCTAACCATACGTGATATGCTATATGATTGAACTCCCCTTGTTGAGTTCACATGACTCTGTCTCTTTCATCTACCTCCTATGCTGGCGGTAGATTAGCGTTGGGTTTGCATTTGCTCCCAATTCCACACCCGCGACTACTGCTGCTGGTGGATTTATCATTCCAGGATGATTCTGTAGTATGAGGTCCATTCCTCCTTGATTTCTCCTTCTTCGTGCTCAAAGTCCTCTTCTGAGGGTTCGTTCATGTTTTGGATCAAACACAAGAGTAACGTTCATGCATAGATCACACTAAAACATTGAAGCAAATGAAAACTGAAGAGAGAGAGAGAGAGAGAGAGAGAGAAAGATATATATATATATATATATCTTATATTCTAAACACTCTCGTTTCAAGATAATTTTGCACAGTCCCCAGCAACGGCGCTAAAAACTTGATCGTAGCGGACAGCTGAATACCTTGCGTGTAATGAGTAAATTATTGATCTCCACAGGGACTGGAAATTATCCGAGGTGATGTTTAGAATTGAATTGTAAATTGCACGAATATGATTTGAGTTGGTTTGTTTTGAAAGCATAAAGGTAAATAAATAGCAGCGTAAAATAGTTATGAGAAATAAGGCTAAGGTACTCATGGAAATCAACAGCAATGTAATAGCAAGAAACATGCGGTAAAGGACTCTATCATACTACGCCTCACAAACTTTCGCTTTCGCTTCCGTTAGCATCAAGCCCAACTTCCACCGCGACTTGATGTAATTATGAGCCGGTGCTAAGTATGTAATAGTTACGCGTTTATTCCTAAACTCTGATTCAAAGCATTACAGACGTAACACTACCTATTAAATCTGTAAAATAGACTTAGGTTATTTCCTCTTCCGATTTACAACCTATTAGTTTGTGTGGATGGCCGGTCGATACTCACTATTGAAATGATGCACCTAATTTACATGCTCTAGATGAACCCTTCCAGTTTCTTCCTATGACATGTTGCTAAAATTCACTTTCTCCTAGCTTTGCCCTAATGAAATTAGTTCATGATACAAACAGAGAACACAAAACACGATATGGAAAACATACTAGAAGTGTATTACTGAAGTAAAATGCAACGGCCCAGTTTTCCATTCTGGTTCTCCAGGTATGTTCAGTTGCTTTTTTCAGTTGTTCGGTTGGGCCGTTAGGGCAGTTTGAGCCTCTAGAGGTATTTTGGTAATTTTGCCTTCAGGGGTAGTCTCATAATTAACTAGGGTTTCAAGACGATTCTGTTAATTGCTGAGTTCAGGTTTTTATTTCGGTTTCAGGTTCCCAGGGC
The DNA here is from genome assembly GCA_037833695.1 of Sechiopsis laciniata. Classification (NCBI taxonomy): domain Eukaryota; kingdom Viridiplantae; phylum Streptophyta; class Magnoliopsida; order Cucurbitales; family Cucurbitaceae; genus Sechiopsis; species Sechiopsis laciniata. The sequence continues at coordinate 10,287 of JBBMKA010095512.1, forward strand.
TAGCGTTGCTATTTGAGAAGTTTGGAACCTTTGTTTGATTAAATGGAAAAAGAAAGAAAAATGTGACTTCGCCAAAACTAGCAGCCGGAACCGCCTGAGGACACGTGTCACAATCCCATGGAGCTCTTCTCTTTTGCCGACACTATAAATACCTAGCCACTTCTCCAGATTCACTTTTCTCTCATTTTCTCTATTTTTCTCCCAAATCGTCGAAATCACTTTTTTCCTCTCTACTTCGCCGAAACCCTATCGCCTTCGCCCGAGCACCAGCAGCCAAGTTTGCCAGCCTAGGTGACCTTTTCCTTTCTCTTTCACCGATCAGTTGGCTCAGCCGCTCATCTACCGCACGCCCTCGCTTCGCTATAGCCGCACAGATCTAGTTGCTTCGCAGCTTCGCCTCGCTATGATCCCCTTCGTCCGCGATTGCCAGCCAGCCTGTTCGCTTCAAGTAGGTTTCGCCGAGCTCTTCTCACACTCTGATTGGTTTTCCCGTAGCCTGATTTCAAGATCTGTCTCTTTGTTTGATTTGTAGTTCAGTCCACGAACGCACAGTGCCGAGTCCTGTCCGTTCGCTTGACCGAGCCAAGCGTCTGTGCAACGTTCATTTTCAAAGTTTTGCCTCAGCGAGCAGTTCGTCCATGCTACCTCGCAGTTTCTCGTCCGTTTGGCCAAGCCCAGCTCTTCGCACAGCCGTCTGTAGCTTCGCCTTTGCCTTCGCCGAGGTTCTGTTGCCGAGTCGCATTGTGTTCAGTTTAGGGTAATTCCTTTCTTGTGCGTGTGTTGGTTAATTAGTTGGTGCAGCTATTCGAGTAGTATTTAATTCGTGTTTATATTTATAATTTGTTAGGTTTATTAGATCTGCAGCTCAATGACCATTTTTTATCGACTGTGTATTTCTGCTTGTTTCTAGGTAAGGATTTCTTGTCGGGGTTGTGTGGACCCTACAAGACTTCTCTGATTGCTTTCTTGTATGCTAGTTATACTATTATAAGCTTGTTTAATGGATAGGAACTTTTATGATGATCTGTTCTGCTAGCATGTTTGACTCTTGTTTTCACATGTTAGTGTCATGCTAGGTTTGTTCTTCCAGCATACTTGATTCCTGTTTTAATCTTGTAGTACCATGCTAGAGTTATTTGTTGTTGAGCACGTCGAATGATAAGAAACGGGGTTGGGATTCTTAGATAGAACTCATTAGGTTGTCATCATCTAGAGGCTGAGAGTGGACCAACATACTTGTCCCCTCTGGTCGGGCTGTGAGGAAAGATTCCTTACCTCCGGCAGCCGGGTGTGGAGTAGCTACCACACTAGCATAAGACTAGTCTATAGCCTGCTAGAGTAGAACCCTACCAACGGTGTAAGCCTACCTTGGCCGGTTCTTAGCTTCAGGCATCGATGTTATTCAGGCTACTACAGTCAAGTGCTGAGGGTCTCACACTACTGTAGATCAGTGACACCGCTTCCGAGTCTTTAGGCATGCGTACCTGGACTGGCGTAGTATGTCCCTAGGCCCCCACATTTATGCAGTTTACAGTAGCATTCGGTGTGCGCGCACACGTGTTAGGCGCCAGGCGTAGAGCTCCCTCGGGCTAATGTTCGTGAGTACACCACTTCCTTTCTGAGTCTAGAGCCAGACACTAGGTACTCTCCCGGATGTCTCAGGACCAGTTTGAAGAGCTGGTTAGGACCAGCTGTTGAGCGGTCACTTAGGCCGAGGGTAAAAGACCCTCGAGGATATCTATTCAGGGTCAATTATTGAGCTGACCACTTGGTCGGGAGATAGAGACTTTCGATGACCCAGGAGATCTATGGACATCTCGTTCCAGGATTCTGTGTTGGTAACTGTTTGCTTATATACTTGGATGCTAGATGATGCATTGTTTCGTACTGTACCCCTGTTGGGGATTCTTACTGAGTGCCTTTGTACTCACCCTTATTTTCTGTGGTTTTTCCACCAGGTAACTTGGGACAGCACCAGGACGGCTAAAGGATGAGCTCTATGATCATGGGAGCTGCCGGCGCCACTCAGTCTATTTTTATGTTCTTATTTGATTATTCAGCATGTAGATGGACACGGAGTCCTTAGGAGGATTTTTGTATATTGTGCTTTAAACTGTATATGAATCTTTGAATCAAATACTGGCAGGAACTTTTTTTTTTTTAACAATGGAATGTTTTTAATTTCAAAGCACTTTGATCTGTATACTTTATCTTAAATGCATTTTATGCATGCATGCTGAGTAAGGATCAGGTTTAGGACCATTTTTAGGTCGGGTCTTTACAGTTGGTATCAAAGCCTAGAGTCATAGATTCTGTAGACTAACCTGCTTTGTAGGTTGTTTGTCCCCATGATCATCAGCACTCCAACGGCCGTC
>JBBMKA010095523.1:2183-12653 GCA_037833695.1 Sechiopsis laciniata
ATCATTTGCAAATTATGTAATTTTCATCTGAAATCCTGCTCTTGCATAAAATAATAATAATAATAATAATACTAATACTAATAATAAAAGAATCTGTTTAGATAAGGAATTATTTTGAGAGATTAGCATCAGAAGTTATTTTGATAAATTAAGAATTGAGATTTTAGGCCGACGACACTAATTGTTGCACATAATGATAAATCATATAATCTCAAGTTATGAATTTGAGATTTTGAAAGATTAAAAATGAATCGTTAAAGGTAATAATTTTTTATTTTTATAAATATTTAAAAATTATTTTTTAGTTGACCTACATTTTATTCAAACGACGTGTTCGATTAAGAATCAATCGTTATATAAATGACAATTTCAAACTAATTCTAGTGAACACAACATAAAAATTAAAAACCGACCTTAAAATAATAGTATAATAATTAAAATGTGGGCCTTAAAAATTGTTTTCAGGAAGGCCTATGTTAAATATAATAGGGACATATAAAGATGTCTAGGCATTGTTTTGTACGGAAAAAGCTCAGCACATTCCCTCTTGTAAATTTAATTATTTTCTCAATTCTTAAATATTATATACTTTTTTTTTTCAGAATAAATATGTTACTATAGTTGAAGGAAAAAAACCAAATTTACCCCAAAATTTGACAGGTGTACCAATTTTTACTCCAACCTTTCATTTGATCAAATTGGACTCGATTGAGATAAATGTTGAAATTCGTACATTTAACTTGTATAAGGGAATTTGGCAAAAAATAGAACAAAAGGTAAAATTGGTAAAATTTGTATAAGTCTACTGTCATTTGATTGGATGAAATTAAAAATTTAGTATGGCAATTACCTTATTAACCTTTTTTTGAGTAAAAAAAAAAAACAATACTAGCCTGAGCAGGCAGAGGTGTAGTACACATTCACTTGACATGAAAATGTGCAACAAAAATATATTGGTACAATTTATTTCCTAAAAAGAAAACCCAACCAAAATCTATCCAAAAATAAACCAAAATAATAATTCATTTATTTTATATGGCTCAAAATTGATTGCATCGACTCACTTTCATAATTCAAACACTTTCTCTTCGATTAATTTAAATTCAACTCAGATTAACAAAAAATCCATAGCCTAACTTGAGACTTTCTACCCATTTTGTTTTGAGATCAATTGAGGTGAAAATCAAATATTTAGGTATGTTTTTTAACTTCAACAACATTTAAGATGAATATTCGAATAGACGACTTCTTAATAATAAATTTATACTTTATTTAGTTATGTTTCATAACCTTTTTTTTTTAAGAAAAAATTAAGCATATACTAAATGCTACTTCCCACATAAATATTTCTTTGTTTATCATGTACATTTTACATCTAATTTAAAAAATCCAACTATGGCATGAAAAGATGATTGTTTTTTGGAATCTTAGTATAATTCAAAAAATTTCTTGAAAGGTAAACGTAAAACTAAAAAAATTAGAAGAAAGCAAGTTTGAATTTAAGAAATGAAAGACTAATCGATGGTTTTTCAACAGTGCCTTAAGTTACAATAATATTAAGAAAAAAAAATTGAGCAAGAGGTGTTTGGATGAGGAGTTGGTTTAAGTTGTTAGAAATTAAGAGTTGTATTAAAAAACTCGTTTAAATGTAGTTTTTATGTAAATGAGTTAAACAATAACTTGTTTGGATGTGTATTTAAAATGAACGGTTATTTTGAGTAGTTAAAAAAAGAATGATTAGAAATAAGTGTAAAAAATAAATTATTTTGAGGAGAGAGAAATGAATGATTAAACATTAATGAATAGAAATGAGGAGTTATTTTGAATAGTTATAAATGAATTATTAGAAATAAGTGATTATAAATGAGGAGTTATTTTGAGTAGTTACAAAAAACTCATTTAGATATAGTTTTTCAATGAGGAATGAGTAAATCCTCAATCTAAATCCTTTTTAAATATGACAAACAAACACCCCTTAAGAATTGAGGGATTGGGTGTAACATTTTAGTTATTAAATTGTACAAGATATATTAAAGCTATACTCTTGTTTAATAATACTTTAAATAAATTGATTTAAGTGAGGTAGACATGGAATTAAATTATCATGAAATTTCATTTCATTGAATATAAATTTCTTATATTCATCCCTATTGCTTTTGGGGTTATGTAGTATTGGTTTTCTTATCAATCACTGCACACGCTCTTGCTAAAGACGTGGTGTGGGGGAGGGGCCCCTTTAAGATAATTTTGCCATGTCAAAAAAAAAAAAAAAAAAACAAAAACAGTTCCTCACATAGTGGAGAAAAAATGATAAATAAACAATAAGTCACATGGCCTTCATTTACTACTCTCTCTCTTTCATTCTCCCTCCAATAATGTCTAAAAGTATATCTAAATTCATGTCAATATATATATATATATATCATAAATTGTCTTTTAAGAGCTAAGAAAATATAGAAGCAATGGACCACCCAAAGTTAACTAATTTCCCACTTGAGCACTTCCTTTACATTGCAATGTGAATTAATCAAGGCATAAGAAAAAGAGGAAAGAAAAAGAAAACACCAAAAAAATTCTATAGTTTCATTTCATCAAAGGTTAATCCACGCTATGATTGCTTTGATATTGGAATTTTCTTGTCATCAAAATGTTTTCCTCCTTGTATGTATGGTGTTTTTTTAAGCTGAGAATTATTTCTAGTTTTATTAAAGTTTTCTTGTTTTAGTTTTGGTAATTTGGGATCTTCTACTCCTTAACATTAGCAGTTGAGATTTAAATTTATAATCTTTTTGGTGATCAAATTATACATCATAGAGTTATGATTTTCTTGATCTATATGTATTTTTAAATGTTTAAACTTATTTTAAATTATAATTTTTTTAAAACTTAAGACATTATTGCAACTTATTTATTTACAATTTTGTGTTTAATAGATTTTTTTTTTTTTTTTTTTAATTTTTAATTTAACATTTGAGGGTGGGAGGTTTAAATGCATAACTTTTTTTTTTTTGAAAAACTTAAACATATAATCTTTTGGTTAATAGATTGTATATCATGTCACTAAAATAGAATTAATGTCTAATTTAGGGACCAAAATGATATTTTACCCTAATAATTGTTAAAATAAATAATTGAAAACTGATTTTTTTTAAATTTTTTTTAAATTTTAAAATTTTTGCTCTAAACAAAATCATAAATGTTAATTTTGTGCTAGTAGGTTCATAATTTGTTAAAAAAGTGTTGAACATGACAAAGAGCAATTAGGGCACAAATTTGAAGTTTTGAGACATAATTGTACACTAAATTAAAATTTTAAGAACAATATATTAGTTACTTTTTAAAGTTTGAATATTAAATAGATAAAAATCCAATGATCTAAAAATGGGTAAAATACCATTTTGGTCCCTAAACTATCATGCAAGTTCTATTTTGGTTCCTGAACTTTGAAAAATCCAATTTTAGTCCTTAAACTATCGTTTTTATTCCGTTTTGGTCCTTCAACTTTCAAAAGTCCAATTTTGATCCTTAAACTTTCTAAAAAGTTTAAAAGTAGTCATTGGATTAGAGAAAAATGTTAACCTTAGTTAAAAGTGATGAGGTGTCAAAATAATAATAATAAAACAAATTTATTATCATCTTCTTGACTCCTTTCTCTCCCACCTTTCTCTTAAGACTTGTGGGTTTCAATTTTAAAAAGAAAAAAACAGAGCTTGAAATTTGAAACAATTGTCTTTCAACCCTTTCTCTCTTCTAATCCTTCCTTCTTTTCTTTCTCAACTCTTTTCCACCTCTTAGATCCTCTTAAAATTGAAACCCACAAGTTGATGGCAATGGGTGGAATCAGAGATTTCTTTTTTGAAACTTTATGACATTTTTTGTGTTATTTTTTGAAATTTAAACCACCGTATCCAAGTGCCTAGTGTCTCTCATTTACGTAATCCACTCAAATTTAGCCTCCTTAAAATAAGACCAAATTTTTTTACAGTATCTCCGTCTATATATGGTTTTTTTATGAAAAAAAAATAATAAGTAGAAGTGGAGTGTTGAGAAAGCCGATGAACAACTGAAACTATCAAATATTAATGAAACCACCGTAAAATCCTGTTTTCCTGTGGAGTTTTAAGAGGATCTTAGGGGTGGAAAGAGTTGAAAAAGTAAAGAAGGAAGAATTAGAAGAGAGAAAGATTGAAGGCCAATTATTTCAAATTTCAAGCTCTGTTTTTTTTCTTCTTAAAATTGAAACCCACACGTTTTAAGAGAGAAGTAAGAGGGGGAGAGAGAGGGGTGAAGAAGATGATAATAAATTTGTTTTATTATTATTATTATTTTGACACTTCATCACTTTTAACTAAGGTTAAGATTTTTCTCTAACCCAAGAACTACTTTTAAACTTTTTAAAAAGTTTAAGTATCAAAATTGGACTTTTGAAAGTTGAGGGACCAAAACAGAACAAAAACAATAATTTAGGGACTAAAATTAGACTTTTGAAAGTTCATGGACCAAAATGGAACTTGCATGATAGTTCAGGGACCAAAATACTATTTTACCCTCTAAAAAATTATTAGACACTTCTTAAAATTCAATAATTAAAATAAAAGTTAAAAATTCAAGAAATAAACTTGTAGTTTAACCTAGTTTTAGATGGAAGAAAAATCATATGTGTAGGCGTTTGATAACCATTTGGTTTTTAAAATTTAAGCTTATTTTTACTAGTTTTCTACAATGTGCTCCATTTTTTCTACAATATATCCATATTTTCTTGAGAAAGTAGGTGAGTGCTGACCAAATTTCAAAAACAAAAATAAATATTTTGGAAGTTAATTTTTTTTGTTCCTAAATTTTAGTTTGGTTTTTTAATATATAGGTAAGCTGTAGATATCCAAGTGATAAAAAACCTGATAAGGTAATTGTTGTAGATTTAAATTTCAAAAACGAAAAACTAAAAGCAAAATGGTTATCAAATACGATTGTAGTTTCCCAATTTTATTATTAAAAAAATAAAAATCAGTTGAACAATAATTAAAAATGAAATTATTTCTACTGAAAATTGATAAATCTATTGATTATGGACCTATATCTATATCTGGTTGATCGAAAACAGTCATGCCATCTATTTTTTTAACCAAAACATTAGTTGGCAAATAAACTAGGTTATATCATTTAAATTTATGATAAGTAGATTAGATCACTAAATTTGAACATTTTGAATGCTACCAAAATGCAAAATAGGATTATTACCATATTTATATCTCCCCTCCACCTGCCGACGGAATCTTGGTCTGGTGAGCCCATATGGCTATATACAACCTTATTGGTTAATTAATGAACAAATGAGAGAGAACTTTTGTGAGGCCATGGTCTGCCTATTTTAAGTTAAAATAAAATTTTAACTATGGTAAAATAAAAAGTGAATTTTGACGATGTCTATTTTAATTATATTATTTTTTAAAAATATTTCATCTATGACATAATTTTAGACAGTTCTTGGTATTGGATGAAAATTATATATGCTATTATGAAAAACAACAATCAATAAGCAATCACAAATAAAGAAAAATGGAGAAGAAACAACATAGAAATTTACGTGGTTCACTAACGATGTGTTAGCTAGTTCACGGGCAAAGAGTGAGACGATTTTATAAAGAAGAGGAGAAAAATAGAATGAACATTATGGGGAGCTAGGGTTTTAATTTGAGTTTATACAAACACTCTCATTAAAACCCTATGACACTTAAAAGACTCAAATACATAAAAGGCTCATATACGAAATACATATACCAATACATATTTCGTTTAGCGAGACTCCCGACTAATTAATCATAAAATATTAAGTCGTTTAAGGCATATTTCAATATATGCACTAATTAAAGATATTCGTATTTTTACTAGGTGTGTCTCAATTTTGAGCTAGGCAGGAAATTCTTATAAAAAGTATGATTTTTTTCATATTTTTTATTTTGCATGAAAAAAACTTAAATAAAAAAGACAAGCAACACGTTCTATCATTAATCACTTTTTGTCTCCAATTAACCCTTTGGAAAATTAGGTTGATGTTGATATACCATTTGACACTCTTATATAAATCCTCTTCATTTCTAGCACCTCTCATTATCGATCTTATATCCATAGTTCTCTACTCTTAATTAATTCAAGTTTTTTGAATTAATGGGATTTAATAATTTTGTTATTCGAAGCTACAACGATGGTCAATTATCAGATAAGGCTCAAGTTGTGGATCTTGAACGAAGATGCGAAATTGGGCCATCAAAACGTGTGCTTCTCTTCACTGACACCTTGGGTGACCCTATTTGTAGGATTCGTAATAGTCCCATCTATAAAATGCTGGTAATTTACTTCTCTATTTATTTAACAAAATTAATTTGTTAGCTTGTATTTTTTATTCTAATCACAAGCTTTATTATTTATACATTTGAATTAAGGTTGCAGAGTGGGACAAGGAGATGGTTGGAGTCATTCAAGGCTCTATAAAGACGGTTTTTTGTAGCGCTCATAAGCCGGCCGGTTCGGGGGCGAAAGTCGGCTACATTCTTGGCCTTAGAGTTGCGCCGCCGTATCGCCGCCGTGGGATTGGCTCCGCCCTCGCCCGCCGTTTGGAAGAGTGGTTTGCTTCTAATGACGTTGATTACTGTTGCATGGCTACTGAAAAGGATAATCAAGCCTCTGTTCATCTCTTCATCAACCACTTGAGGTCTTTCACTCCTCAACATCAAACACATTTCTTTTATTGTTCATTCAACGTTTATATTTTGAGATCAATATTTTGGTGCTTCGCACTCCATAGATTTTTTTTTTAAATATATATTAATTAAAAAAGAATCCCATTTTTTTTTTAAAGTTTAATTCTACCATTGAAAAAGAGAGAAAATTCAAACACATTAACCTCTTTATTATTATGAAAATATATTGATGCCCACTGAACTTTGCTGTTGTTGGCAAAAGAATCACAATTTACATGTACGAAACTATGAATAGATGTTTATAAAAAATGAAAGAAAAAAAAACCTATGAAAGTTCAGTTCATCCAATTTTTTATTTTCATTTTTTAAAAAGTGGAAAAGTTGCCTACTCATGATTGAGTAGGAAACTCATGCTTAAGTCACATATGATATTCTACATAATTTAAAAATTGTATGACTCAGATGATACCACATCTAACTTTTTATTTATCCATGAGTATTAAGTTTTTCTTTTTTAAAATTGGAATATGATTTCAAATCCTAAGCTTTTGATGGCATAAACATTATAGGCATGAAAAGTATCATGGATGGAGTGGCCTAATAATCAAGAAGATCTTGAGATATTTAAAATGTGATGTGTTCAATTTATGGTGATCACTTTCATTATAGACATGAAAGTTAATGACAATGACAAAAATTTAAAATTCAAAAGTCTAATACATCTGAATAAATACTGTTACCATCCTCTTGCTAGTATTTAAAAAAACATAATAATAGTGATAAAAATAGAGATGTAATTCATACTTAAAACTATCTTCACAATTTCACTTGTTTAAATCCTTGTCCAATAATTTCTTTCTCAATGAAAATTGAGTTCATATAATTTTTAGTTTGGATCTAGTTTCAATTTCATATATATATATATATATATATATTAAAATTAAAATTAGTTTAATTAATATTTTATTCAATATTACTCCATGTAAAGGATTTTGTTAACTCACAAACTCATGGTTATTCATGAGTATACCCCAACATTGTTGAGTTATTCTCTAATTACGTTGGCTATATTTCAATTAGTTTAGAAACTAAAGTCTGAAATTTGAAACAGGTACGTAAAGTTCAGAACAGGTAAGATCCTTGTAAACCCAGTAACAAATCATCCATACAAAATAAACCCATCAAAAATCACCATTAAAAAGCTCAAAATAGAAGAAGCAGAAGCAATCTACAAAACCCACATGGCCTCAACAGACTTCTTCCCCAAAGACATAACCACCATTTTGAAAAACAACTTGAGTTTAGGCACATGGATGGCCCATTTCAAGCACCCGCCGCCCTCCGCCGCAAATGGGCAGGTTCCGCCGAGCTGGGCCGTGGTCAGTCTATGGAACAGTAGCCAAGTTTTCAAGCTAAGGCTAGAAAAAGCTCCATTTCCATGGCTGCTCTACACAAAGAGCTTAAAATTGGTAAACAGAATTTCCCCCTGTTTTAACCTGGCTTTGGTGCCTGATTTTTTCAAGCCCTTTGGGTTTTATTTTGTTTATGGATTGCACCATGAAGGCCCATTTTCTGAGAAATTGGTTGGAGCTTTGTGCCAATTTGTTCATAATTTGGCATTGAATAATTCTAAGGATTGCAAAGTTATTGTTACAGAGATTGGTGGAGAAGATGATGAGCTGAAGATGGAGATTCCTCATTGGAAATTGATGTCATGTTCTGAAGATTTGTTGTGCATAAAGCCTTTGAAAAATAATAATTTTGATGATGATAATGATGATTTCTTGGAATGGAAAAATGGCCCACCAAATACAGCCCTCTTTGTAGACCCAAGAGAGGTATGAAAGAATAAAGGAAAAAGGAGTAAACCCTTACTTGACACGTGGTATTGGTTCCATTCGATTCAATTATTGTTCTATTTTATGGGTAGAGCTAAGGAAGAAGAAGACAACAATTGTCTTCATTTCTGTTTTATTCTAAAGTTCGAAGATTTATGAACTTTTCTTTAGATTTTAATTATAATTATGATGTAAAATTTCTCCTTATATGAAAAATTATGGGTTTGTATTTCTTTGAAAAGCATCAGGTTGTTTTATGAATGAGAAAAACTTATCCATATATAAATGTATTTCCAGGAGTCCTCCACTTTGTATATGTGTCACCATTTATTGTCAGGCCAAAAAAAAAAAAAAAACTTTTTAAATATTTTTATTTATAAAATAATTCATGTGACACTATAATAATGTGTCACATGAGTAAAATAAGGGTTTCTTACACATTTATGTGTATGATTTTTTTTTTTTTTTTTTTTTATAAAAAGTATATACCGTCTATTGGAAGTAAAAGAAATGATCATAACAACATTTTTATTGATCGAAATTAACGTTCACATCCGCATCTCGAGAAATCTTTTGTTTCCTTTCGTTTTGAGTCGATGATAAAAAAGGCCCTTAGACATTCCTAAATTAGGTGCCACCCCATTCTTTTGTTTTTATAAAGATTCAAATGAGGACATTTGGGACTAAATGCTCTCATCACATGCCATTTACAAAGGAAATAAGGGTGAAAAAACAAAGACAAAAAGTGAGGCCCCTCATGATATATTAATTGTCCATTGCCATAATTTGAATCAAAATACACACACACCAAACTTTCTTCCTTTTTGTGTAAGATAATGGATTTTACAAATCAAAACAAATTTTATTTGAACTTGTGTCTACCATATTTTTTTGAAAACAAACTTCTTTCTTTTTGGACCACTTGAAAGAAGATTTCTTGTGAGAATCGTTTTTTATGCACACTATTGTGAAATAATAATTGTTTTCTTTGGATTTCAAAATAATAACAACAACAATAATAATAATAATAATAATGTTAATCATTATTGTTGTTGTGTTTTCTTTGAATTCAACCCAACAATTGGAGTGGAGATTCAAACTTGTAGTTATACAAGATCAACTCTACTTCTTTAGTTAAATTTCCATTCAACTAATTATTTATTTATTTATTTTTAAAGAACAAAAAAAAAAGTTAGGAGTTAAGGTAAATTTAATTATACTGTCCATAAAAGATTGGCTTTAAGTTTTATTTTTTTGACAGAGAATACAAGGAATGAAATTAAATTGGGGAAAGTGAACCTACGCAGGAGTTCCTCACCCTAATTAAATCTAGCTGGTATAGGTCCATCACACATGAAGGGCAATCCTCCGATAATATAAATAAATAACGATTGGCTTTAAGTAGTATGATATATAATCCAATAATAAAAATAATTCGAATTCTGTCCCAATTATTGTTGAATTCAAAATATAAAATTATATCCAACACATTTTGAACTTGAAAAATTGAATAAGATTGAATAAGTAGAACCAATATTATCAATACTAATTGATAATAAAACATTTTTTAGTTCAACCATAATGGAAAGTGACAAATTTGAATCTAATAACATTTTAGTTCAAAGGCATGCATTTATGCATTATTGTGTTTTTTTAGTACGACTTGGAGGAGAGTAATCATAAACCTTACATAAAAGATATGATTGCTTTCAATTAAATGAGAATTAAATACCGATTTTAAGGGTCGAACTTTATTGAACTCGATTGCTACCAAACAATGAAATCAATACTGCCACTAACCCTTTCCGTGCATTTATGAATTATTGTTAGCACAAGAAATTAGTGAAGAAATTAAGGAAGGAAACGAATGTGTGTATGCCACATAAAGAGTGGTCAATTAGTGGAAGATATTTGGTTTATTTCAGTTACAACCT
>JBBMKA010095544.1:0-12651 GCA_037833695.1 Sechiopsis laciniata
GACCTGGTTCCACTAATTCTACAAATTAGATTTAGAAGAGTCGGTATTTATTTTGGCGGGCTTCGACAACCCGACCATGGCTAGGGTTTCTAAACTCTCTCTTAAGGAATAAGATAACCAAGTGTGCTTTATATAGTAGCATCAAATACACATCTCACATGGTTAGTAAACTAACCCCCAATATTAACCCAAATTACAATTAACTCACCAAATGGGCTGTGTAATTCACCTAATTAGAGAACAAAAATAATATTTTACTTTTTTTTATTTAATTACTAAAGTAATAAACATAAACTTATTTAATAAACAAGTAGGAACTTTTGATTGCGTGAAGTTTTTAATTGGAGCAAAGAACGAGGGTTGCATGGGCACAAATGAGCTTCTGGTTTAACAATTAATTAGCTTTGTTTTGAAGATTTGTTTTTAATAGAAAATATTGGCTAATATTGTTTACATAAGATATACATGTCAACTAATTTAATAACTTAACATAAATGTGTCAATAATTAAGAAGAATTAGGAATTTGAATCTCCTTTAAAATTGTTGTTTTTTTAGTTCTATAATAATTAAAATTAAAAAAAAAAATTGAACTTATGAACTCTTAATTAATAAGTATCTATTGATATTATTGTTTTTATTAGCCCTCTCAAATAGTTGTTAAATTAAAAAAAAAATAGGATTTCAAAAAAAAAAAAAAAGTATTTATTTTTAAAAAAAAGTTGTATTCATACACAACCAAATCACAATGTTTTAGGAAATTGTCGAGGTATAATCATAAATTATTTAACCCACATCAAATCTCAACTCCAAGAAAAAAAAATTGAAAACAAATTTCATTAAATAATGATGGAGGGTAGATGCAATATGTTGGCGAGGGACAAAATTAATGAATTGATACCGATAGTAATTTATTCCCCACTACAAATTATTTCCTTTATTATTATTTTAGTGTTTTATTTGTTTTAAAAATGCATAAGATTTATTTATGTTTTAAAAAATAGTAATCTGGTTTAACAAATAAAAAAGAAATAGATATTCTCAAAAAAAAAATAAAAAATAAATATCTCCAAAAAAAAAAATCGCAAGTTTGGTGTAAAAGGCTAAAAGCCTCGTACAGTGTACATAGGAAAAAGATCATGCAAAGTGTCTTTTCCAATTTCATAGCGTGAATTCTAACCATATAAAAACTGTGCATGCCATATTCATCTTCTTAACCAACTCCTACTTGTTTTTTTGGGTAAATATTGGAGAAGACGGGATAAATATCGATTTTCGAGATCAAAACTATGACATTGATGTTGAACTAGTTTACAACTAAACAATGAAATCATTGCGATATTGACTTCGGTAACCAACCATATAAATCCATTATTTTTAGGACTTTTTACCGTTATAGACCAAATCAATAAACATTTTATACGCGTGTTCAAGAAAAAAAGAATTGGCAAAAGTAATCTACGGCTTCAATAAAGGAAATTAGTTTTATAATGAAATTACGCAAATATCCTCAACTATAAAACAACCTTTATTAAAATAGAAAAACACTAAATTTTGAAAAACAAAAAAAATCTCCCCAAATGGTGGACACTTTTCAACTTCCATTTCCAATCCAAAGTTATCTCCTTACGAATCTTTTCAATAGTAGGACTGTAAAAAACGTTTTTTACAAAAATAAAGAAAAAAAGATTTTATGTGAGATACTTTATTTTTTTTGTTAATGATAGTTGTTTTGATTTTGCAAAAAATGTCTAAAATTTTGTAGATATATTAATATTGTTTTTTTTTTTTTACTTGGATAAGTATAAGTACCTTATTACAAATTTTAAAATATTTGCATCCATAATTATTAATATGTTTTAATACTCCATTATAAATGCTCATTAATATAGTATTATGTAAATACTCATTAATACAGTATTATGTATCATTAATATAGTATTATCACCAATACAGAGTATTATGTATCATTAATACATTATTATGTACCATTAATACAGTATTATGTATCATTAATACAGTATTATCATCAATATAGTATTATGTATCATTAATACAGCATTATCATCAATATCGTATTATGTATCATTAAGAGCAATACTTAAGTAAGGGTGTGTAAGTATTTTGGAAATACTTACCCACCTTAGAACATATTTTTCCTTTTTTTAAAAAAAATTAGCTTTAATTGATGGAGAGAGAAATGTTAAAGTGGAGAGAGAAATGCAAAAAAGTAAAAATGTGTAGTTGTAATGGTTACCCACTCTTACCTAAGTATTGCTCGTATCATTAATACAGTATTATGTATCATTAATACAGTATTATCATAAATACATTGTTATGTATCATTAATACAGTATTATCATCAATACAGTATTATGTATCATTAATATAGTATTAATGTATCATTGTTAACAATGATAGTGGTTGCTAATTTTTTTTTTTAAAGTGACTATTTATAATTATTTTTCTAAATTTGACTAATATCGTGAGTTTCTCAATTTATAAATTGTTGTTATTAATACTAAATGCATTGTACGTATTCAATTATTAATACGTATTAATATTTTATGTCTAGTGATTAATACGGTATTAATATTTGTTCAATATTTAAGTCTTATTATTAATAAGAAGTTGTTGGGTGAGATTAATTTGGCGACTAATTTGAAGTGTGTCTAGTGTTGCTAGTTTTTCTGCTCCAACCTCAAACACGGGGCATCTCCGCAGTCGAACATAAGTGTCTCCATATTTAAATGTTTATTTCTACAACTGCATTTACGATAACAAAACTTCATGTCTATGGCTTTTCTACCCTCGTGTTTAAGGACTTCTACTTTATTTTCTTCAACAAGTATGCAACAACTTTGCAATGTGGGACTGAAGACGATGTGTATGTTTAATAAGAGGCAAAGTGAGCAACCGACATTATGATTGAAGAAGAATATTGAGGAAATATTTGTACTTAAATAAATATTAATTAATTAAAATAAATAAAGATGATTGAAAAATAGAAAAGATAAAATACCAAAAAAATGCATTCATCAAAATAAAAGTAAGCTCAGGTAAGTGTATAATTGTGAAAAATGTAAAAGATAATTATACTTTTTATTTTCAAGATGAAATTACTAATTTTCTATTTTTTTCATCAATAAAAAAAAAAACTGAAAAGAGATGTGTCACAGAATTACAAACACAAAAAAATAGGAGGCATTAGTTGCAATTAAACTAATAGGCTTCAGAGTAAGTAAAAAAAAAAAGGCCGTCCACCACCAAACTAGTAGGGGTAAAATGGGGTTAGGAAGAATTATATTTTAATTAATAATAAATAAAAAAATGAGATTGCAATTTTTATAAAATTTGTCTATATTTGCAAATATTTTCTTAAAGTAGACTATCTACTACAATTTCCCTGATTTTTAAGGCTAAATTATAGAAAATGAATCTGAACTATTTAGTTTGTGTAATAAATATACCAACTCATTCAACTCTACGTGCTAGAAAGATTCAATCCATTCTATATACTTCAATTTGATTTTTAATTAGGTTGAATTATTGAATAGTTAATATTTTAAATTTGAATACATATTTATTATTTATTTTTAATTTAAAAATAAATCAACATTGACAAGTTTTAATTTTACTTAAACTATATATCAAGAATAATTCAATAGAACAATCTAAAAAAATATCGAAATTAAATAAATTTAAAGTAAATAGTACTTATGTCTAAATAAATAATATGTTATAGTTAATTTTTATAAAAAAAAAATTAATAATAAATTTAGGTTAGCTCGAGTTAGCCCAACTTAAATTTGGTCAATCCATGAAACAATTTAACTCATGAAATTTTTATTATTTTGACCCAACTCAACTCAAATAAGTTTTTAACTCAACTTGATCTGTTAATTTAAGTTGGGTTGATGAGGTTATTTTAGTCTTCAAATTTCTTGAACGCCCTTTAGTTAAGTTTTAGATGAAAAATGTCAAAATTTGTTTGAATAATAAGTCACTGATCTTTAAAAAATAATTTTTAAAAGTATTCTTACTCGAAATTGATTTTTCGTCTTCTCTTTTAATAGATTTTTAATAGAATAAACATATTATTAATCTTTGAAATGCGGTAACAATTTGACCAAAATGCTCAAAATTTCAAAATCCATAATCATAATAAATCAATAATCATAATGATCCAAGTCTTTGAAGACGAAAGCAAGTCTAAATTATTGTTGTGAAAATTTGAAAACCTATTGGTAGATTCAGTAAGATTTATTACTTTTTAAAAGTCGAAGAATAACTTATCATTTTTTTTTTAATTCTAGTGTGCTTGATTTCTAATATCTTGAATTTTTAAAAATAATTTTGCTACTTAAATGTATGAATCTGATGCTAAACTATGTGAATGAAGAATAAATTCTCAATGGCCCAATCTATCCGATTTCAAATTTAGTTTTGTTGCTAATTCTATCAAGAATATTAACACTAGGTTTAGAGTCCATTTGTGATCATGTGATTTCTGTAAACTCTTGCACAGTAATGGTTAATCTTTAAAATTTAATGCTCGATACATAAGCTTAGAACTAATAATTCAACCAGTGGAAAAATATTAGCTAGTTAAAGCTAACATTCAATGCTTTTTCTTGCATCAAAAAACAAAGATAAAAATGATAAAGAAATAAAATAAATGATAAAAAATCATTCGTAAAAGAAATATTTTAAGAAAATAATTTTAACTCACACTAATAATTTAATTAATTAAACAATTAATATTCTTTTTCCTGCATCAAAAAATAAAGGTAAAAATAATAAATAAATTAAATAAATTATAAAAAATCATTCATAAAAGAAATATTTTAAGAAAATAATTTTAAATCACACTAATAATTTAATTAATTAAAGAATTAATATTGATATAGAAATAAAATTTTAACTCAAACTATTAATTCAATTAATTAAATAATTAATATTGATATAAAAATAATTTATAAGTTATGAGAATATATTGGTAAAAATTATCTTTTAGGAGCACTATAAAATGTTTAGAGAACACAACTTTATCATTTTCATAAAAACTTAAATATAAAGGATATTTTTGAAATGTTTTTTCGAGGTCAATACCATTGTTTATATATATTATATATATATATATATATATATATATATATTTTTTTTTTTAAGTTTAAAGATATTTTCAAATTAAATTAATTCTAATTTTTTTCGTTTACATAGGTTTAAATTCTCATCATAACTATTTTTTAGTTTATAGTTTAATTATCTATTTATATTTTAATACCATTTTCTTTTATATCATTTAAAGTCGGTGAAATATGAAAAAAAAAACAAAATTATAGTTCTTTTTAGTTCATCTTGGAGATGGGAGGAATTGAATCAATTATTATTATTATTTTTTGAATATATGACATTGAATTATTTTTTGTGTTGACAACAATAAAATTTAATCAAGTAAATGTATACTATAATAATAAATATTTTAAATTGGGTAAAAAAACATCGGCACACAGATATTTAAAAATAAAAAAAATAAAAAAACCATTTCAATGTGCCATCAATCAAAATATTATGGAAATTGAGATTCAAAATTTAAATCTCATATGTGAAGAACAAGCCCTTAAATTATTATTATTATTTTGGATTACCATTGTATATTATAATGAGAGCTTCTGAGTCAAAAAAAGAGTCAATGCTTATCACAAACAGGTAGGGTTTATTTCAATTGACAATTCAACGCATTTGACTCGGAAAGAAATCACTTCCGCAATCTTTAACATTTCTTTTTCCATTAAATAATGAACTTGAATTGAATTAATGAATTCAAAGACTCGAGAAAATGAAAGTTTTGTCGGTTGCATTTTGTCTCTAGGAAAAGAACATATTAAAGTCAAACACTGAAATAGATTTTAATAATTATTTTTTGGTATTTGATAATGGAAACTTCACCCTATTGTATCACTAAGGGTGTGTTTGTTTTTTTGGATATAAGAGTGGAGTGGAAGAAAATGAAGTGGTTAATAATAGTATGAAATAATAAACTACTCATTTGAGAATTGAGATTAATAGAAATTGAGTAATCAACTACTTGTTTAGAGATTGAGATTAAGAGTGGCTGATATATATATTTTTTTTTTTTGAAAATGTGGTTGAAGTAAATAATATTAATTATGTACTTATAATTAAAAAATTATGAATTTTAATTATTCACCTCAATTGTTTATCTTAAAAAATATTTTTATACTTTTTTAATTTAAGAATAATTGAAATTGAAGAATTCAAATTCGTGACATTTTAGTTCATTGACACACATATACACCTTTAAGATAATTAAAAACTATCATATTGAACTATCAATCAACTTTTAAACAAACAATAATAAATTTTAAAAATTTAGACTAAATTTACTATTGAATAGACGATTAAAATGCAAATTATTAAGGAAGTATTAGAAATATATTCACAAGAAACTTGTAAAAATATATTTTTCTAGAAAATAAAGAAATAGAAAGTAGTAGGATATAATTGTTTTATTAAGCAAAAGTAAACAAAATATATTATATAATAGTTAAAATATTTGTTTCCTAACACATAAATAGAAGAAAAAAAATCCTAACTTCAAAATATTTATTCTTTTTTCTTACCTAACTTTATTAAATTTTGTTTCTTATTTTTATTATTTTTAAAAATATTAACTAGTAGAAAAATAAAATAACTGTCAATTTAATCCATGTACTTTTAATTTTGTTTTATTTTGATTCTTTTAATTTTAAATATCAAATTTTAATCCTTATAACGATAATAGAACTAAAATTTAATATTTGTTATTAATTTATTACTATATTTGATTTGCAAATTTGTTCTTATTAATTTTTCATAATTTTAAAAATATGTTTACATGAAATTTTTTTATTAAAGAAATGAACTTTTTTATGAATTAAAATTATTATTAATTGATAACTTTTTATGAAATAATTCATTTCAAAATCAAATTCTGAGTTAAATTAAATTACTACCAAATTAACACACTATTGACTTTTTCAATAGAGTTAAAATTGTGTTTAAAAATAAATATTTTAATATTAATGTTAGACGAGATTAAAAAATAAGTTTGATGAAATTTAATGTAGAATTTGCTAAAAGAGTTTTCTAAAAATATATATATATATATATATATATATAGAAATTCGAAAAGTGATTAAAGAGTGATTGAAGAGGAGTTAAGAGTGGTTGTTTACTACAAAAAACAAACGAAGGGTTGTTAAGGAGTGGTTATTATCTCCAAAAAACAAACATACCCTAAAAAATTTGCACCCATCCAAAGATAGACATTAAGATATTTTACCATTAAACTTATTCATATGTTTAGAACCCAAACATACCTTGTAGATCCCAAACCAAGCTGCCACTTGAAAACGAAATAGAACTCAATAATGTAGATAACAACTAATGAACCAACTTTTTTTAAAGAAGAAAAAGGTTGGTTCATTTAGTTGAATATCAGATACCTGTAGTAACATCCAAAATTGAAAAGCAGTGAGAATTGGATAGCATCAAATCCAAAAAGGACAAGAGGTTGCATAAAGAGTTCATGGCAAAAGCACATCCTAGCTGTTAACTCGCGAGTTTGTAAAATGATTTGAAATGTAAATAAACAACTAAGAATAGTACGTGCTGTAAATTTTAATAGCGCTCGTAGGAAGACGCTCGTGCTCCCCTGCTCGGGCGTTCGTAAGGCCCTGGCCTGTCTCTGTAACTTCTTCCCTCATAACGGCCAGGACCTCCACTACCATACCGATCACTGCCACTCCTCGGACCAATATCCCTATCATAGCCACCTTTGTCTTTGACATGGCCATTTTGAGGATAGCGATCACTAACATCATACCTGTCACCACCTGCAAAACGATCTCCAGAAGATGGGTACCTACAGAGTTTGCATACAAAACATACTCCTTAAATAAAAGGATTCCAAAACTTCTTCAATAACCATTTCAATCTAAACATACTTTAAATTCAGAGGATGTGTAAAAGGGTGAGAAATTTATCACAATTAGACCTACCTGTCTTCGAAATAGCGGTCTCGACTTCCATACTTGTCATCCCTACGATCAAAACGATCTCTATCACCAAATCGTCCCCCATCTCGCCCTCCATCATAACGGTCACTCACATGGCGGTCACGATCTCCTCCAAAACGATCCCCACGATCATCACTATCAAATCGAGAACGTGATGAAAATGAACCTCTACCCCCACCACGTCCACCACCACCACCAGCTGAAGGACAGTCTCGTGCCCAATGTCCTCCGCGCCCACACTTGAAGCATTCATCTTGCCCCACAGATCTATCTCCTCCTCTCCCAAAACTAGCTCTACCACCAGATGAGTAGCCACCCCCTCTGAATCCTCGCTCTATATCATCTCCATCCACCTTTGGCTCAGCCTTATTTACGGAGATAGTCCGATCACCAAGCTCATGACCATGCATCTCTCTTATTGCATCATCCATCCCTCGACGGTCTGAAAAGGTAATAAAACCGAACCCACGAGGACGTCCTGTATCTCGTTCTGTCATGATCTACATAAGCTCATGCAAGGAATTGGCATTATTACACATGAATCAATATTTTCATTATTCCATAGATCGATTCCAACAAAGACTATTGAATTGTTTTATAGTTAAGCAAGAAATATAATTTTTGTAGAGAGCATTAAAGTTCTTACAACTTACTTCCCCTTTCAAGCAGAAAATTTAAATGGTATACTTGGAAGGATTTCCTTTCAAAGCCCTGCAAACGTGTCCGACATCTTGAACATGGTTTCACAAGTTTTCTTCAACACTTAAATGAATCAAATCTATCATTAAAAGAGCAACTTCAGCCTCGATTACCCACAACCTTCATGCTACGAAATGTCAGAATCTTAAGCTATAAGAGTTAAAAAGAATATCTCCCACCGAGAAGATCACCGAGGTCAACACTTCACTGGTTAGTGGTTACTGAATCACTCAACCTTCATTGCTGATTGCACGGCCTTAATTAATTTTAGCATTCAGACAATGTTCTATTGTTCATAACCCAGTAAGATAAATCAGTTTATAGTCTAGAAAAGAAACCAGTACATGAGGAAATCGAGAAGAAATAATATTGGAAAGATGAAATTTAAAAAAAAAACAAGAAAAAGATTCTGGGCACCAACCCACCACCCAATTCAATGCCGCCATGGTTGTAAACAATCTTCAACAATCCATTGATCATTTCCCCCACTTTAGATGCTATTCTTAGCTCATGCAGTAAATTGGGCTTCCTCCTTTATATTCACCAAGCAACCAACACATGAAACAGTAAAAGAGCAAAGTCCTAGTCTAGATTCTTTTGAATTATGGTCATCTAGAACAGAACAAGCCGATGCTAACAAATGACAACTAAAAGTGATTTCATAGAGTTTAACTGTGGAGCCAGATAGGTCACTTATATCCAAGAAAACTGGTGTACAGCAGCATGCCATGACAAACGAAAGAAGTATTGCACTTGAAGCTTCAATGTGCACCAAAATATGTGATAATTGCCCTATTTTCCCTTTATGTCACTATTGTCATGTTTATAGATTTGGTGAAAGATGAACTGAAACTGCAAGTCTCAAAATTTCTCTGGTGGATTAACACTATAATATTTTAACCATAGCTTGCCATTACAAGCCCAAGCACCCAATTAAATTTCCCCAAACATATGGAAGCACAAGAAGTCTAGAACAGTACATCTTATTAGCTATAATAAGTTCCAAATCCAAAATACAGACAAATGCCAAGCAGGAACCTTCGACAGCATGCCAACAGCAAGATAGATGATACTGTGTTCTCTCTAGAACACATTCACTCACTCACAAATTACACCAACTGAGCAGGACAAATAAACCAGCCCCGTGGAAGCATTAGGCAATACAAATCAAGTTAAAGGTGTCTTCTTGAAACTGAAAGGAGCATAAATTAGGCATGGAATACTATGCAAAATCTTTTAAGATAAGAGACCCGGAGTAAATC
The DNA here is from genome assembly GCA_037833695.1 of Sechiopsis laciniata. Lineage (NCBI taxonomy): Eukaryota > Viridiplantae > Streptophyta > Magnoliopsida > Cucurbitales > Cucurbitaceae > Sechiopsis > Sechiopsis laciniata. The sequence goes on from JBBMKA010095544.1 coordinate 10,044, forward strand.
AACAACAACAAAAAACTGAATATTAGAGTTCTAGAAGCATCTGATTAATCCAGCAACTTATACCCAAAATTCAAGAGATTGTAAAGGAATGGAAGTGAACTAACTGGCAGCAACAAGCACAAGAAAAATATCACTTAAGTACATCTCCATGAAATACAAGCATTACCCACTCTTTCCCTCGGATGAGTACATCAGCAAACTGTATGTTGAACACTAAAATTTTGGTTTTGGAAGTGAAGAGCCTTGGATCAGTTTTAACAAATTGTGCTACTGCTAACTATGGTTTCTCATCCATACAATCAACTCCACATACTCATCTTAACTGATCTTAAATCCTAAAAGAAGGCACCATGTACGATTTCCAAAACATTATTGTGACAATACTTTGCTTACAAAATACTATCAGTTTCCAAACAATTTCTTCAAATAATGTATACTGATGGATAGGATTTCTTCTATATTAACCATTCCCCTATTATAGGCAAGAATTCAGCATTAAGCTGACTGTCTGGACCACATTCTACATAACAAAAGATCAAAGGATGGTAAGAAAGAGAGCCTGAAACAAACTATTTACTATAATTTAGTAAGTAAAACTGATCTGAAGTATTCTGATAATATAGCCTAAATAAATGAATGCATCAAGATGGCTCAACTAACATCCATGTGCACATTTTCTAATCACAACATTAAATAGAAGATAAATAAATGTATAAGGAACATGAGATAAACCAAAGATATTATAAATACACCAGACTAAAAGTTTAAACTATGGCAGACATGCATGCAACTCACAAAAAATATACAAGCATTACCCACATAAGCACTATTCTCACAAGCCATAACAGACGCTACAACGTTTGGATGTCAAAGAATCCCATAGAAAATTATTTCATAGATAGGTGGCTACCATGGATTCAGCCCATAGCCGAGGCACTCTTTGAGTGCTAGGTCAATCTATGATGATTTTTACTCAAGTATCATTGGCATTCATTTTGGAAAAGGGAAACCCACAACCGGAGGGGAACTTCGTCCAATCATAGCAAGTATTTTCAGTATAAAAACCCTCAAAAAAAGGTTCTCTCATTTTTTTCCTAAAGAAAAAAAATCACTGTCATATTTTCTACATCAGCAAGTCGAAACATTTAGACTTCCCTACAGAATATTGGGTACATTTCCTTTTAACCATTTTCATTCAACCTATAAACAAATGGGAGGAACACAAAAACAGAAAAGGCAAAAAAAAAAAAAAAAAAAAAAACAAAAGAAGTTACCTGAGTTTCAAGAATTGTGCCGTAGCGGCTGAAAGCGTTTTCGAGCTGACGCTCCGTGACATTCCATGAGAGCCCTCCAACAAATATCCGATACTCGTCCTTCGAACCCATTAGCCCTTCGGCTATCAATCAGATTCAATTCCTGCAGAAAATCGGAAGCTCAATGAAACAAGCTCAGAGAAACGGAAATTGATTCGACAATGGGGCAATTACAGAACAAATTTCAAGAGTTGCAAAGAGAGAAGATTTAATTAACACTCGCCTTTGTGAGTTTCAACACGGTGCAGGGTTTTTAGACTCTCACGATTAAACCCTAGCGTCAGATCGGTGGTCGAGATATTTTGTGGTTAGAAATTCCAGTCCTAAAACCCTAAACCCTCGCGGAATAAATTTTGGATTTGATATTGGGCTTGGGCTCTACTCTTCAGGTGGTGGGCGTGGGCTTTGTTTGGGCCTCAGACTCAGCTGTTGGTTAACCATGTAAATTTAGAGCTTTTTACCAGAGTAAGTCATCGAGATAAAATAATTGCAAATCTATCAACATTAGCAAAACTAATTAATCATTTAAAATTTTAAAAATCATTTTAATACAAAAAGACAGTAAAAACCCTCCTCTTACTTTTCACATCTTTTTTCCTCTTCTTTTTCATTTGTCTGTCTTCTTCCTATAATTTAGGGGGTTTTGTTTCAATTCTGAAAGAAAGTTACGAAAAGGTTGGAGAAACAAATACAAACGAGTCGTATTTAAATATTAAATCGTGAGTATTTACTTATATCTTTTTTGTATTATACTAATGCTTTGTTTTTTATTATATATTTTAACTTTCACTACTTCGAACACTATAATACAACTAACCCACTTTTATTATAGTTGTTTAGGAGTATTTTAAGGATTCTCTTGTTTGATTTTAGCTAAAGAAGATTCTTTTTTCTTTTTTTCTTTTTTTCTTTTTTTTTGGATTTTCTTGTTTCAATTGAGACTTAATTGTTGTTAGTAGTGTCAATTTAAAAAAGGAAAATTTATAAAATTAGTCAAATTCAGAAAAATAAATATAAATATGATAATTTTTAAAAATTTTAGCAATCATAATCATATGTATTAATAATAATATGGTATTAATAATACATAATACTGTATTAATAACGTATAATATTATATTAATAATACACAATACTTTATTAATAACATATAATATTCATTAATAACATATAATATTGTATTAATAATATTAATATGGTATTATTATTATAATACATTATTATTATTATTATACGGTATTAATAATAATACTGTATTAAAAATACATCATATTGTGCCATAAAAAAATAATACA
>JBBMKA010095555.1:0-12649 GCA_037833695.1 Sechiopsis laciniata
GTATTATGTATTATTAATACAATACTATAAAAAAGTATTCTTAATGTTAATGACTATTAACTAATCATAATAAAAACCCATAAACAACATACCATTATTGCTCACTTCTCTACTTTTCCCTTGCCTATATGGTGAAAGTATAGCTAGTATGGCTTGAGAGACAATGCTCATGAGTTAGATTTATAGAACTTAAAATAAAAATTTAAGATTAACATAAATATATAAACATCATGAGTTAGCCTAGTAGTCAAAAAAGGTCGTGAGGATCTCAAATGTGATAAGCTCAACCTATAGTATTAGTATCGTACAACATCATTTATGAGAATAGTCAAAATACACGTAAGCTAACTTGAACACTTACGAATATAAAAAAAAACATATACATAAACTTCCAACACACATGAAACTAATTGAGTTATACAAAACTCAAAAGTACAGTAGCAACTACAGAAACTTTAGATTATCATAGGATAGACTACATAAGTTCAAGCTTAATCATAAACACATAGCAAGGATTAAAAAATTGATTTGTGGAGTTTGAAGAACAGGCATTTACCCACAATGGACAGAAGCAAAAGATATTGGGGGAATAATACAGCTAGAGAAAAAGCAGGAAAAAGAAATTAAAAAAGGCTGCAAGGCAGTAGTAATGAAAAGTGGAGATTCAGAGAGCCAAAATGGTTTTTGTTTATAAACTGAGACTGTGGCAATTGGGTTCCCATGAATGTAGAAAATGCTAAAACCATAAAAATGAAAGCAAATAACCAAACCCATATATATATATTTTCAAAATGCCTAATCAATATTCAAAAACCTCTCTGTCTATCTATCGTTTACAGCTTTGGAAGTAAACAAGTGTGGGAATCCTCTGCATGCCCTGTCAGAAAAACCTCTTTTCCTTATACCTTCTCTCCCTCTCTCTCTCTCTCTCTATATCATTTTCCTCTTAAAACAAAATTAACACCCAAATATGACCTAGTGTTTCAATTTTGAAGTTTTTATCTTATAAATACTAAAACTTAAAAAGTGTCTAATGAGGCTCTAAACTTAAAAATGTCCAGCAGATCTTTGGAATTTAAATTCTAAACTTTAAAAAAAAAAAAAAAAAATTAAGATGAATATATTCATCAAGTAAAACTAGAGCAAACCCGCTCCAAAATCACCATAGAGGCAATCAGTGAAGGGTGATTCTCCCAACTTAAAACATCAACCTAATCCTGAATAGTAGGAATGTCCAAAACACAAAACAATAAAAGGGCTCGTCGGCTAGAGGTCTTGGCAAGCAAAACTGCCACACGATTACAATCCTGCTTGCAATAACCTAAAGATATGTCCCTAAACAAAGGAAACAGTTCCAGAATATCATTTGTAACATTGCTGAGTTCAGTAATATCATGAAAAATATCATTAACAAGACTAATGACAATACTACAATCAGATCCATCCGAGATAGAGATAACCTCAATTCTACATACCAGCGGACGTTTGAGGCCCTCTTGAACAGCTAAGCCTTCCATCATCTTGGCCGACGAAGCTTTGATCCCACCTTTCGAACCAAACAACATGGATTTACCCGAGCAATCTCGAACTATCTAGCCCACGCCTTCCACTCCCTTGATCAGCATTCCAAGAACCATCCACATTTAATTTCCATTGACCGTTCGTAGGGGGAAGCCATCGCGACCCATTCTTAGCATTACAAGATACAGAGGGGGAAACTCCATTCCCTGAAACAAACAAAGGAACAAGTAAGTTAATAGCACTAGAAATTTGTGACAATAAGCTTTCTCATGGGTAGACACTTTTTGAATTTAATGAATTTATTAAATTTAATTTTATAGGTTCTTGAACTAAAAAAGAAAGTTGAATAGATCATCAAAACCTATAAGACAAAATTGAAAGTTTAAGGATCCATTAGAGAAGGGGGTGTATTGAACAAAAGTTTGAAAATTTAGAAACTAGACTCCATTCTTTAATACAACATCTTTGGTGTTATCCTCTAATGTATATGGTTGAAATGTAGAGTCTTCCAAGATTTCAGTAAAAGTCCTCAGACCTTATGGGAAGAAATTATATCCCTCTTGGTGCTTTATGATGAAAGAAATCTAGTTTATTTAAATGCTATGATCAATGTACCACTGCACTGGAGTGATCTTTTTTCAATCCTTCATGATCTATGTTGTACATAGTTTTAACATTCTAATGAAATGACGTGTCTTTAGAAAGGTAAAAAATAAATAAAGAAAATTCAGAAATTAAACTTGTAATTTAACCAATTTTTTAATACATTCTATTATAGTTTATACTTCGTTGATTTGAAAGAAACGTTACAATTTTCACTTCTAAGAATTTAGACAAGAGTCTCTTGAATCTTTGGATGACATCATCTAGCGCCACATAATCTAAACAATTAAAAACTATTATATAGCTTCTCCATCAACTACAAGAATGACACAAATCACCGACGGGAACTTCTGTCCGCATAGATTCGAATTTCCATCCACATAGGTATTACCCGACGGAAATATTGGGGAAACTTAAATTTTAGACTGATCTACACTGATGTAAAGGGCTTTTGTTGATGTAGATAGCACTCTATGACGACAAATAAAACTTTCATTGGTGTATATACTGCTCTATGCCAGCAGAATAAAGCTTCCGTTGGCATAGAACAGTATGTACGCCGACAGAAGCTTTTTCTGTGGATGTAGAGCATTTACACGATGAAATAATCTTCCGTTGGCGTAGCTCTCGTTGAGGAATAATGTACGAATAATAGTAATTTCAGTTCTTTTTTGTAATTGTTCTTACTTCTTTGCGTACGTGTATATTTCTTCCATACAATACAAAAGCCTTAAGTATCTATTTCTAAAAACAAATCACAATTTCATACATCATTGTCGTGCATTACCCTCATAAAATGCTTCTACAATGGAAGGTATGGAAAACTTTCCTTAATATTATGATTAGAGGTTTTACCAAATATTTTCCTACAATTTTTACCCCATGAAATGTGTTTTCTACTTACCACCAAGTTTTTCAGTCTTCCATTGACTATACTAAAAATTTAACAGTTATTTATAATAATAACAACAATAATAATTTTTAACTTTCAAAAAAAATTTAAAATTAGTCCATACAGTAAATTTAAAATTAATATTAATCAAAATTGATTCAATAATTTTAATACAAATAAAGACAAAATGTAAACATATTTTTAAAATTTATAGAGGAAGGTTGTAATTTTTTTTAAAGAAATTTAAAAAAAAAAAATCTAAAGGACTATTTTAAGTTTTTTTAAAGTTCAGAAACCAAGAAACGGAACAAACCTCATAATTTACGTTTAAGGATTAAAATTGAACTTTTGAATTTTTTTTTTTTTTTTTTGAAACAAGAGTAACCACACCCGTCCCTAGGCCAGGCACCGGGAGACATCGAAGGAGTAATGTCACAGCTGAGTCTTAAACCTGGGACCTTGAGGGGAGCATACCCTCAAAGCTCAAGTCTTCAACCACTGTGCCACCCATTAGGGACGAACTTTTGAAAATTTAAAGACTAAAATAAAATAAATCTCAAAATTGAGTGATTAAAATTGCTTTGGAAAGTTCAGAGACCAATATAAAACAAACGCACAAGTTGAGGGTAGAAATGATATTTTACCCTTTAAAAAAAAAAAGACTTGTCCTTGTTTGTGTAGGATTCTCTCCTACTTGTAAATAAGTATCTTTCACTTAAACAACATCCCCTTTTTTTTCTCTCCTGGTCTGTGTGTGTGATGCAATTATGAAGAAAAAAGAAAAGTGAAACACAGAGAGAAGGTGAAAAAAGAAAATAAAAAATGAGTGGAGGGGTTGGGAAGAAATTAAGGTACAGATGAGGGGTGTGTGCAGAGCTTAGCTTTAGTTTTGTAATGTTGTGTGTTTTTTTTTTCTCTGCCTCAGAAAAGAACAAAATCCAGTCATGCACCCACCTGTTGCTGTTGCCAATATCTTTCATCATCATGGCAAGTTTATATATATATATGTATATATATAGTTTGGCACTAAGAACATCATGTGGCCTTTCTTTCTTTATAATCTCTCTCTCTCTCTCTCTCTCTCTAACCCCACAAAAACCCCTACACTTACCAGACCAGACATCCCCTTTTTTACTTGTACCCTATATGACCATTTATTCAAACAAAAAAACAAGAATGTTTGGTTTTTAACCTGTTTGTAAACCATAGGTTGCTGTAGTTTTGAGTTATTGGTAAATGTTTGGATTCATGAAGTTATATATATATGAGAGAGATGGGTACATTGTATTGGTTATTAATTAGACTTGTGGGGTGGGCTTATGTGTGTTTTATTAATTAAGTTGGGGTTAGTCCCCTAGGAGAGGAGCAATGGTCATCTGGACCATGGGACGATCGTAGGAATTAATTTTACAAGCAACCTTCATTTAAGGTATTTTAATGCCACAGTTTAGAGATGAGTCAGTGGTACCTCAAGTTTAGAAAAGTGAAGAGTCTTCACTCATATGAGTGTGTTTTTGGGTGAAACCAACAACTTGTCATCTTTATCATTTATGGCCAAAAAATTATGGATTCAAATCTTAGTTATCAATTTTGAGTTTACAATAATTAGAAGTGTGAGAATTCAAACTCGTCACTTCTTGAGTTTGTTTTTGTTAATTATGAATTCAAATCTTGGTTATCAATTATTATTGAACTAAAAAAATGTTTGGGTTTGTTTTTGTTTGCATCCCAGCATCAACTCAGGTAAATCATGAAATTGAGAGTTTAGGTAAATTCAAATACTAAAATATAAGTTAACTTTCAAACTTAAATAGTGAGTCAAAATTTAGAAGCTCTCTGGTTCTCTATAGATTTAAGAATTTTAGATGAAGGATCAAGTGCAATGTGTCTTGTGTATGTTTCATCCATCCATAGGTATATTTTATTAAGAGAAATACTTGTCTTCTTATGAATAAAGAATCAAACTCTCCTTAATGCATATGTGACATCATTTCATGTCACAAATTTTTTATTTGACTCATATCATAAAAGAAAAAAAAAATTATGCACATAGAAGGACTTGTCTGTTTATTCATAAGAAAACAAAGTATTTCTCTCTTATTCAGTTTTGAACTTTAGTTTTTAAGGACAGTGGGCTCAAAATAGATTTTTGAAAATAATATTTATGAGCGTTTAATTTAGCTTAAACACTAACCGATTATTTTCAAGGAGAAACCATCTTATCATACAATATTTTATTCGTCAAGAAAATCTGTAAAAATTTAATTATGAAATAGGTACTATCACAAATTGAATTCAAAAAGCTCCCTAACTTTCTACAGATTTAGGTAAAGATGTTCATGATTTAATTGGGTCAAACTCAACCACTTTTCAGATTTCATTCATTGAACACAAACCAATTCTTGTTGAAAAATAAACCTAACCAAATAAAACCATGATTATTTGGGTTATTTTAGCCATTTGTTTAAAAAATTTGTTTTAAAAAAAATTAAAAATGTTAATAGGTAAAATATATATTTAATTATTTTCAAATATTTAATTAAAATTAAAAACTAATAGGAAAAGATACATTAAGACTTAAAAATTACTTTAAAGATTTCAGAAGAGTAAATAATATAAAAACAATAATTGAACTAACAAAATATAAATAAATAAACATATATATAATCACATGAGGGGATCTTTTATGGATAATAATAATAATATTTAAAAAAATCAATAGATGTCAAATTTTAGGAAAAAAAATTCAATATAGAAAAACTATTCAAAGACAAAAACTGGGAACATCCCAACCTATGATATTACAACCGACAGACCTTGTCTTCAATATAATAAAATTGATGACTTCAATTAGTATTAAAAACAATAAAATAAAATTGATTGAAAATAATAAGATTTAAAATATTTTACTATTTATAAAATATTTTTTAAAAGTTGTCAAATTAAAATAAATATGCTAGAATTTTCTATAACAATTTCTCGTAACATGATTATATTGAAAGTAAAAAATCATGTTAAAAATTAATAATGAACTCAAAATGTGATTAGAATAACTCAAACTAATTTTAAATTAACACACGAATAAATTCACCTTAGAAAATTTTCATTTATTTTAATACATGTTTTTTTAAATATCGAAGATTTGAATTCATAAACTCTTAATCATAGACACTTATTGAGATATTGTTGTTATTGGCATTTAAAATTTGCCTTTGTTTTATCCATCTATTGTTATAAACTTGCAACTTAAAAATATGAAAAAATTGAAAAACGTTTTACTTTACTTTTTCAAAAATAAAGTGAGTTTTAAACATGATTGGCAGACGAGAGCTGGAGTTGATATAAATGGTAGTATGAGTGGGTTAGGGTTGAAATAGAAATAATATAAAGGTATGTTAATAATTATTGAAAAATAAGTTGCAATTACTTAAAAAGTAAATTAAGATATTTTATTATAAAAAGAGAGAGTTAGGGTACGATTTAGGCATCTAATTATTGAATGATTATCTTGTAAGGCTCATAGAAAGTATTCTCAAGTTTCAAGACCTATCAAATCTTGATTTATTTTGTATTCTTTTATTTTTTTATATAATCTAAATCTCGGATCATATCAGCATTCAAAGGGAACGTCAGTTTACTGGAGATTGAAGGAACCATAATCAAAACTGTGTACTTCCATAATCCAGTCTTGTCCAGGACCACTGCAAATTGTCCCTTTTCTTTGTTTTCTGATTTATTCATGGATTTGATTCCCTTTTAAAACGTGACTCAAACAAATCAGAATAAACTGAAATTAACTCAACCATGGTTAATTTTAATCTCATCTCACTTTTCCCCCACCTTATCTTTGAATTGTTTTGGAGTTTTATTAATCAAAATAATATTATAAGTCTCAAGGTTTGTTACTTTGTTCTATTATGACCCTCCTACTTTTAAATATTTAATTTAGTCATTGTATTTTCAATAAAAACTTAAAATTAATTCTATTACCTTCCCACGATATTAATATCTCTTATAAATTTAAAGTTAATTTTAATCGAAAGTTTAATAATAATTTAATACAATAATTTTGATTAAATTTAACACAATGTCACATTTTTAAAATTTATAGAGTGAAGATTAATGAGTACTTTTGTAAAAAAATATATAACAAAAAATAATATCATACGGACAAATTTTAAGCTTTACTTATGTTTTAAAAACTAAGCCATTTATTAACAACTAAGAAAAACTGTTTTCAAAAATTCATTTTTAGAATTTGATTAAGATTTCTATAGCTTCTTTTAAGAGAGAGAAACCATTACAGTAGAATTGGTAAAAAAAAAAAGTTTAATTTTAAAAAACAAAAGGGTAATCAAATGAGTCATATATTTTTTATTTTAAAAATTTTGACTTAAGTTTTTTTTAAACACTTATAAAAAGTTGACATCAATATAACAAAACTCATTTGTAAGTAATATTTATATACTTAATTTTTTTAAAGAAAAAGTCAATAGTTATGACAAGATGGGCAATAACTTAGAGGCATAAATGTATGTCTGTGACAAAAAATTAATGGGTTAGAATGTTCCACTTTTGATGAACTACAAAAAAAAAAAAAAATATCAAAGACTCATCAAAGAGGACTAATTTGACTCATTCCTAAACTATATAATAAATTTATAGGTAATAAATTATATGTTCCCATCCCGGGCATATATCTTAAATTTTTCATAGTTAAGAACATCTTATCAGATTGAAGATGAATGTCTTCACCTTCACATCTTTTTAACTACCTTCACATTTGTTACAGAATAGAAAACTCTTGAACTTGCATCCTAGAAAGTATTTTATAGTTCTTAGTAATTAATGTCTCTTGAACTTGCATCTAACTCAATTAAAAAATAAAATTCAAAAACAAAAAAACAATTCAAAAGGAGCATCGTATTATAAAATATTTAATCTCCAAAGTAACTATTTCGCTTGATTTTCAGTATTTTCTATAAAAGCTTTGGACTTCACATGACACAAAATTATCTTGGGCCATTATTCAATTGAGCCCAATGCTAACAAAAATCTGTTTTCTTTCACCATGCGGTTAGGAGGCTTACCTCGTATTCTGACAATAAAAATCCGATCAAGTAGCTATAAATTATATGAGCAAAGTTTCAATTTGTTCCTACGATATTGTTATTCACAATATTATGGTGCATTTCTTCAAACTATAAAGGTCAAAATAGTAATTTAACTGAAAACTATCTATCATCACATTTAAAATTACCAACAAAAACAATAGTTCAAAAGACATAAATATGTTCATGATTAAAAGGTTATGACTTCGAATCCACTCACCTTAATTTATTATTATTTTTTTTATGAAGTTTCACTCTCCTATCCACTCTCAAACTAAAATCTCCTAATTTATATATTTGAATATGACTTGACTAATTAAAAGAGCAAAACAACCAAATCTCACCTCAAAACAAGCACACAATTGTATACTTGCCTAAAAATCATCTCCACTTGGAAAAATATTAAAAGATGGTTGTCTCACATAAAAAAGTGATGTGCTCTAAGTAATATAAAAGAATATATGACTTTGGTTCAAAGGATTCCCATTACAACTTAACACCCGTTATCTCTAATTAATTTCCTTTTGTAATCTTTTATAGAAGAGTGTGGCAAAGGGTGTTAGTATAACAGTTTTTTTTAATGACCAAGAGTCGAAGATTCGCTCACCAAGCACTACTGGCCCATCCCTAAGACGAAGCACCAAGATATAGTAGAGAAGTGGAGATACAATTAGGGGATGTCTAAAAATTAATTTCACAAACGAGTCTCGAAACTCAAGGGGCATACCATCAAAAAGTGTAAGTCTTCAACCAACTACGACACCCCACCCCTCATAGACAAAGTTTGAAGATATTGTTTTTGTATTTGAGGTGGTAGAGTGAATTTTGTATGATTTTAAATTTTGGAAATTCTTTTTGTAGGTAATTTTCTAGGTGGTCATTGTTCACTATCGATCTTAATTCAAAAGAAACAAATAAAATTATAACCGAACCTTCACTTAGACTTGGATTGAATTCCTTTCAAACTAAATTTGAACTTAGACTATAACTCGGCTCTATCATATTAAAAAAACAGCAAGTGATGATCATAATTTCATAAACATTTATCCATTTTTATTAATACATTAACATTTTAGCAAAGATGTATAAACTCCATAACTGAACTGACTCAATTGGAGGTTCTTTTCTCTCATGTACCCTTTCTCATTTCGATTGATTTTCCAGTAAATTTTCTAGTCTTGTTTTGAATACAAAAATTGCATTAATATTTTTGTTCCGAGCATCATCAAATTTAACTAACACACTTACCCGACCTTGTTCTTTTCCAATTCAAAATAGATGATACCAAGGTTAAATTTACGAACACAGAAACAAATGATCTTAAAAGCCTAACCTCATAAATCTCTGAAGAAGAGCAAATTCAAAATTCTGAATCTCCACCGCTTCATTCTCACAAGTCGCCGCCTAAGTCATAAGAAGAAAACAAACAAAATTCTTCAGCGTAATCCAAGAAATTCTGGAGCAAAATCAGAAGAATCGAAATCAGAGATTACATTAGCATTAATTATATAAAGAAGATAACAGAGCATGAATCAAATAAGAGAATCATCAATGTACAAGTAAAATCCGAACCCTAACTCTCTCGAATTAGACGATCGCGAAGCAATCGTTGCCAAGAATTTGAAGATGGCCTACGAAATCAAACGAAAACCTAGATTTAAATGTAAAATTCCTTCATAAACTTAAAATTTTGAAGCATTCTTACTGTTTTTAAAATTGATGATCCTGCTTTGACGTAGTTCTTTGATCCTGTATTTTGCGACGATTAGATTCGAACACCAATTTAGGGCTAAAGTTCACGATCTTCACCGCTTCATTCCCGAAAGCCACCGCCTAAGTCATAAGAAGTAAACAAACAAAATTCTTCAGCGTAATCCAGCAATTCCGGAGCAAAATCAGAAGAATCGAAATCATATAGAAATCAAATAAGAGATTCATCAATCAACAAGTAAAATCCGAAACCTAACTCTCTCGAATCAGACAATCGCGAAGCAATCGTCGCCAAGAATTTGGAGATCGATTACGAAATCAAACGAAAAACTAGATTTGAATGTAAGATTCCTTCTTGAACTTAAGATTCTGAAGCATTCCTTACTGTTTTTAAATCGATGATCCAGCTTCGTCGTGGTTAGAAAATAGAAATAGAGCGGAATCGGAATGGCGGGGAAAAATAGGGGCAAACCGTTAAAGTTATTGGGGCTAGCGCCAAATAGAACTGACGTAAAGAACACTCAACAATTTTTTTTTTTTTTTTTAATTTTATTTTATTTTTAAGGTTTTGGTGTGAGTATTCCAATCTATGAACTTGGTTATTATTGGTGATATTGATAGGGATTTTTTCGATTTTATGTCAAGTAGAGAATCAATCGATCCAATTAATTTGACAAAAATAAGAATTGAATAAATGTTTAATAAAAGACAAAATCATTAGTTCACTTTCATTGGGTAGATTGATCTGATTCAATTGATTTTTTTTTTTTTGAAAATCTGATTCAATTAATTTGAAAAAAAGAATAATCGAACTAATATTGGACAAAACTATTTACTCGATTTTTTTCAATTCAGTTATTTTTACTATTTTACTTTTAACCCTTATTTGATTGTTTTTTTCCTAAACAATTCTCAAAATTTATAATTAAATTAAACAAAAATAATTTGTGATTTAACGATAAAAAATTAAACTAACATACAAAAAGAAAAATGGAAGTAAATAAATAAATATTGGTTCGACTCAATTTTTATTGATTTTTACAAATAAAAATCGAATTAATTCAATAACTTTTGGTTTTCTCTAAATAAAAACCAATATGTCTAATATAATGTGAAAAATTCGAACCAATCCAATAGATCGATTTAGTTTGGTTCGGTTTTATCGGTTCTGAGTTTTTATTATCTCCCTTATTGATTACAGATACATTTTAGTGAAAATTATTATTTTTAGTTAGTACGTGTATGATTATTTTTACTTAGGTTGGTCCTAAATTTTAAAATGGAACATTTTTACTTTCCACATTTTTATGATACTTTTAGCTCTTTTATATATTTTTAGTTTGTTTTCTTTTAAAATAAATTTACGTCAAAATAAAATAATCACATCATCAATATAGTAAAATTAAAAATAAGTCTAGTTATCATTTTAGTCAACATTATATTATGCAATCAACGATTTTGTTACATCGTGGATTAAAAATGAGCATTATTAAAATGCTAAGACATAAAAATGTTCAATTTTGAAACACAAAACTAACTCTAGGTATTAAAAAAATATTTTTCTCTACCTTTTATATTAGTGACCCAATTAAACTTGGGTCAATTGAAAATCAATTTAGGTTAATTTGAGGGTAGCCAATGATCTTGATGGATGTATACTAAGGATTGAAATCGTGATTATGGAATAAAATTAGAATACAACTAATCAAACAAAACAACATGTCACTAACCTTTTTAATTATATAATCGCACAATTATTGTTCTTATTGACATAATTTTTTTAATTTTTTTTTAAACAAACAGAACAAAATTATAACTCAATAGCAGGCAACATAGTGGTTAAATTGTAGAGATCTTTATTTTGTAACTCTAGCACCACTTAACTGCATCATTTGTGGCAAGTCTTCCATCCAATAACAATCTTCATCCTCTCTAGTAGCTTGTTGAGCCAAACCATGTGCTAAATCATTTGCTTGTCGATCACACCATTTGAAGGAGATGTCCTCAAACTTAATCAGCAACTTTTTAATGTCCAAAAGCAGCGTTCCCATATCTGAAAGGTCTTCAATCCATACGCTTTATCCTCTTAATCACAGTTGCAGCATCCGCTTCCACTATCCGATTTCGAAAACCAATCTCTAGCCCACTTGATTGCTTCCCAGATCGTCATAGCCTTTCCAATGTCCACATCCAAACTGGTGGTAGATGTTTGGTCATTGATGTCATCACCTCGCCTAAACCGCTGCGAGCGACAACACCCATACTAAATTTTTTACCTGCAAAATTTAGAGCAGCATCAGTGTTCATTTTAAAACTAAACCTATCGGGCGGCCTCCATGCAACCTGTCTATTCAAAAGGGTAGTCCTATTATAAGTCAGGTCATTTGCACTTTTAAACTCATTATAGTACATTCCCAATAAAAAAACATTTGTTTGAGTCAGATTGTCAATACTAAACACCTTTTTATTTCTATTAGACCAAAGGCTTCAACACATAATGATAAATAAATTAAATTCATTAAAAAAACCCTTAGTAAATCTTGAAAAACTGAAGAAACTCTGTCTGTCTTTCTTATTTTATTTCTCCTCAAAGGTTCATTAAATACACATCAGGAGGCAAAAAAGGCTCCTTATGACAAATTCAAATAACCAACCTAACCACCTAAAGAAAAATTCAAATGATTTATTCATTATTACAAAAATGTCCTAACTTTCAATACTCCCCCTCAAGCTGAGTAGATGTTATACAAACCCAGCTTGCTATTCAAGTCTTCGAAGTTAGGTCTTTGCAATGGTTTGGTGAGGATGTCTG
>JBBMKA010095586.1:0-12648 GCA_037833695.1 Sechiopsis laciniata
TCTAATTATTTAAAATTATTTTCCAAAAAAATATTTAAAAAATGTAAAAAAAAAAAAAAAATCCCCGCGGGGAACCCTACCCCACAGGGGAATCCCCGCCCCGATCCCCGAGAAAAAAATGGGGATTTTTCCGGGGACGGGGATTAAATTAGGGGGCGGGGACGGGGACGGTAAAACCATTCCCCGGCCCCGTGGACATCTCTACGTATCAAATCAACCCATCAAAATATTTTAAGAAAACATTGCTACGCTTAAAACAAAAACTGTTATGGTTTATAATTGTTGAAAACTTACTTGATCTTAACATATCACTTGATATCGATGCAGCGGAAGTAAACTAAATTCTAATTATGGCAATAGCAAATATAAATAAATGGAGTAAAGAGAAAAGCAATAACACAAAGATCTTACGTGGTTCGGACGAAGCCTACATCCACGGGCGAAGACGACAAGAATATTTCACTAGAGTTCTAAATTGAGATTACAATAGAGCACACTCAAACATTCACCTTTATCCCAATACAACCAAAGATTTGAACTCACCAAAATTAATTTCCAAATGCAATGAGAAATTAATATAAAACAATTTATTAGAAAAAGGAATAATGAAATTCCTATTTAAATTCTTGCTTTCTGTGTGTTTTTAAAGAGAAACTATATATGTGTATGTGGTAATGGGCGGTGGAAATAATCAAAATTCCCGATGTAGGAATTTCAATTTGCGGCACAACAAATCTTCACCTTGACACTAATTGATCTGAACACCAAATGAAAAACTTTAGTCGTCTTCGCCAACTTTAAATAGTTCAAAAATTGCAAACACCAACCAAACTCAAGCAATGCTTGAATTTGTTTAGTGGAAGAGATTTAGCCATCATATCAGCTGGATTGTCGTTGGTACTAATCTTGCTCACAACAATATCACCTCGAGCAATGACCTCATGTACAAAATGGTATCGAATATCAATGTGCTTTGTCTTCTCACGAAACATCTGATCTTTTATAAGGAAGATGGCATTCTGACTGTCACAAAAGACTGTAGAAATCTATACTGAGTTCACCAAACAGTCCCCTCAACCATATAGCTTATTTACAAGCCTCAGTAATAGCCATATACTCAGCTTCTGTTGTGGACAAAGCAACTGTATTCTGCAAAGTAGCTTTCCAACTAATAGTAGAACCACCAACAGTAAACACATATCCAGTAAGAGATCTTCTTTTATCAAGATCCCCAGCATAATCAGAATCCACATAACCGATGACTCCATCTCTGGTTTTCCCAAAATGCAAACCAACATCAACTGTACCTCGTAAATACCTTAGTATCCACTGAACTGCTTTCCAGTGTTCTTTACCTGGATTGCACAAATACCTACTGACTGCGTAGGATAAATCAGGACGGGTACAAACCATTGCATACATCAAAGAACCAACTGCACTGGAATAAGGAACTCGAGACATATAATCAACCTCATCATCTGACTGTGGAGACAAAGTAGATGAGAGTTTAAAATGCAAGACTAACGGAGTACTAACTGGCTTGGCATGATGCATATTGAATCTGGACAAAACTTTCTGTATATACCCCTTTTGACTTTAATAAAGTTTTCTCGCTTTCCTGTCTCTGATAATTTCCATACCTAGAATTTTCTTTGCTGCACCTAAGTCTTTCATATCAAACTCTTCACTGAGCTCTGTTTTGACTTGATTAATTTCTCTTATATCGTTAGCAGCAATCAACATATCATCAACATATGAGAGAAGGTACACAAATGACCCATCATGATTTTTCTTGAAGTAAACACAACTATCATAACTACTTTTCTTGAAATCATGTGTAGTAAAAAAAGAATCAAATTTCTTGTACCATTGTCTTGGGGACTGTTTTAGGCCATGCAGAGACTTCTTCAATAAACAAAAATAGTCTTCCTTTCCTGAAAAAGCAAAACCCTTTGGCTGA
Organism: Sechiopsis laciniata; assembly: GCA_037833695.1. Lineage (NCBI taxonomy): Eukaryota > Viridiplantae > Streptophyta > Magnoliopsida > Cucurbitales > Cucurbitaceae > Sechiopsis > Sechiopsis laciniata. The sequence continues at coordinate 1,961 of JBBMKA010095586.1, forward strand.
TGCATATAAATATCTTCTTCAAGTTCTCCATGTAAAAATGCAGTTTTTACATCTAACTGCTCGAGTCCAAGATTATGAATAGCTACAACGCCAAGCAAAGCACGAATAGAGCTATGTTTCACAGCAGGAGAAAACACATCAGTGTAATCAACACCAGAGATTTGACTAAAGCCTTTAGCAACCAATCTTGCTTTATATCTGGCTTTCTCAACTTCAAAAACACTTTCCTTTTGTTTAAAAACCTATCTGCAACGAACGGCTTTCTTATTCTAAGGAAGCTTCACAAGATCCCATGTATCATTTTTATGTAGAGATTCAATTTCTTCTTGCATTGCAATCATCCACTTATCTGAGTTGTTGAAATTTACAGCTTTTGTAAATGTAGATGGATTCTCGATTGAATCAATGTCTTCAGCAACATTTAAAGCATAAGCTACTAAATCAGCTTCTACATATCTCTGTGGAGGTTTAATTTCTCTTCTTAGCCTATCTTTAGCAATAGAAGATTGCATTGGTGCTTTTAGAGGTGAAACAATATCACCACCATGAGGTAATTCAGAAGAAGCACCTGATGAAGAAGTACCAGAAGTAGAAGCACCATCTTGATCAGGACTACCAGATGACTTTAACCTAAACTCCACCTACACATGCGAACTTTGCTGAATTTTATCTGAAGACTGCATTTTAGAAGATTGTCTACCCAACATGGATGATTCATCAAATACTACATCTCTACTAACAACCACCTTTTTAGTCTCGGGACACCATAACTTATATCCCTTAACTCCAGGCTTGTAACCAATAAAAATATATTTCAAAGATCTTGGTTCAAGTTTACCATCATTCACATGAGCATAAGCAGGACAACCGAATATCTTTAAATCTGAATAATTCGTTGGACTACCAGACCACATTTTTTGTGGTGTCTTTTTCTGGAGAGAAATATGTTGAGAACGATTGACAATATGACATGCTAAAGCAGCAGCTTCAGCCCAAAATGATTTAGGTAAGTTTGCATTTGATAGCATGCAGCGTACCTTACTAATCAAAGTTTGATTCATCCGCTCTGCTACTCCATTCTGTTGCGGAGTATGACGAACTGTTAAATGTCTAACAATTCCTTGTGACCTGCAAAAAGAATTGAACTCACTAGAATAAAATTCCAAACCATTATCTATGCAAAGATATTTTATCTGACGCCCTATCTGTTTCTCAATCATGGTCTTCCAATCCTTAAATGTAGAAAACACATCACTCTTCTGCTTCAAGAAAAACACCCAAACTTTTCTAGAAAAATCATCAATAATGCTTAGCATATACAATGCACCACCTTTAGAAGCTACTTTAGCTGGACCCAAAAGATCAGAGTGTATATAATCAAGTGTTCCCTTTGTATTATGAATACCCTTCGAGAATTTGACACCTTTTTGCTTTCCAAAAACACAATGCTCACAAAATTCAATATCAGTAATTTTATGTCCATCAAGAAGCCATCTTTTGCTTAACTCGACCAATCCATTTTCACTCATATGCCCCAGATGCATATGCCAAAGTCGAGTAATATCATTATCAGATAACGAAGGTGTAGAAACTGCTACATCACCCAGAACTGTAGAACTTTGTAATGCATAAAGATTGGCAGAAGTTTTCTGTCCTCTCATGACTGTCAAACTGCCTTTACTGACCTTGATAGCTCCACCTTCACCAGTGAACTTGTACCCTCGTGTAGTAAGAGTACTCAAAGAGATTAAATTTCTCTTCAAATCAGAAATGTGTCTCACATCAGAAAATGTTCTAACAACACCATCAAACATCTTGATTCTGATTGTTCCAATACCAACTATCTTACAGGAAGCATTATTTTCCATCAATATGGTGTCTTTTGACGTTGATTCATATGTTGAAAACCAGTCCCTATTGGGACACATATGAAATGAACATCTCGAATCAAGAATCCAATCATCATATTTTAATTTTTCATCAGAAGCAACTAGGAGATCACCATCACTATCAACATCTTCAACAACACTAGCCTGGCCAGAGCTTTCAAGTTGCTTTCCCTTTTGGAATGCAGAGGTTCTCTGATTCTTATTCTGTAAGTTGTAGCATTAAGAAATAACATTGCCTTTCTTCTGGCAATAATTGCAGGTTTTATTTTTATTTCTCGATTTTGATTGATTCTTCTGATTACCATAATTTTTCTTCTCTTGTGTTCTCCCTCGAACTACTAATCCCTCTACAAAACTCTCAGCTCTACCAATAATATGTTTAATTTTTTTCTTTATTAAAAAAACTATCATAAACTTCATTTAAAGTGAGAGTATCATGACTATATAAAATCGTATCTCTAAAATTTGCATACGAGGGAGGTAAATAACACAACAAAATTAAGGCCAAATCTTCAGCAATTTCTTTAAAACCAACTAAATGGTTATCTAAGGATGATCCTTCATCCATATGATAAGAAAATAAACGTTGCTTCAAGTGCAATTTTGTAGTTAAAGTTTTTGTCATGCAAATCTGTTCTAACCTTAACCATAAACCAGCAGCACTTTTCTCTTTCAAAACATCTTGCAAAATTTCATTAGACAAATGCAGATATATTAAACTAAGAGCCTTTAGATCTTTGCTTTCTTTTCTTCTTGAGTCCAAGAAGCCGACATTTTAGAAATTCCCAATAAAACTTCTTCTAAATCCATTTGGACAAGAATTGCCCGCATTTTAGCTTGCCATAACGAAAATCTAGTATTGGATCCAAAAGCGGTATATGATGTTTCACAGTTTCCATAATAAATTATCTCAACCAAACGAAACACTAAAAACAAATCAAGTTCTAACAAACCAACCAAGCTCTCATACCACTTATTGAAAAATTATGGCAAATATAAATAAATGGAGTAAAGAGAAAGACAATAAACGTGGTTCGGACGAAGCCTACATCCACGGGCAAAGACGACAAGAATATTCACTAGAATTCCAAATTAAGATTACAAAAGAGCACACTCAAGCACTCACCTTTATCCAAATAGACCCAAAGATTTGAATTCACCAAAATTAATTTCTAAATGCTATTAGAAATTAATATAAAATAATTTAGAAAAAGGAATAATGAAATTCCTATTTAAATTCTTGCTTTGTGTGTGTTTTTAAAAGAGAAACTATATATGTGTATATATAGTGGTAATGGACAGTGGAAATAATCAAAATTCCGGATGTGGGAATTTCAATTTGGAGCACAACAATAATCTAATTAAAGCAACGAGCATGTTCACTTTTCTTCGTTATATAAAATTACTAAAAATGAATATATATATATATATATATATATATATATATATTTCGTATCCTTTAAATTGATTAAATTAATTTATCATTGAAAAAATCATAACATATTCCAAAATAGTCCAAACAAAATCCGCTATATTTTGGGAATATATATGTGTATATATATTCATTTCACAAATATACTTTTGTACACAGATGTAATTAGTTTGATTTATGAACCCAAACTTATTTACATAGGTACATAAATTGCTATAAAAGAGGAAATGGGAAAAGGAAAAAGAAAAGCCAAAAAGGAATAAACAAAGTAGAAATTATTAAGCATGCTGACACAGCCGCTTTATTAAGAATTGGAATATTCGAAAGGGAAATAAAATGTAAAAGGTTTTATCTTACATGGTTGTTTTTTTCATCCGGAATATTAGGTCTCTATTAAAGTGAGGTTTTTGGATGAATATTTCAGTTATATTCCTAAGTTTTTTTACAAGTATGTGATTCTTTTTACCTTTCCTTATTGTCGTTTTGTTATTTTATCTCTTTTATTCTCTCACACAGATATTTTCTCTGTCCATTATAAAGTGAAAAAGCAATATAAAGTTGAAAAAGAAAAGAAAAAGAAGAAGAAGGCAACAAGGTAGGGTGAAGTTTAATGTAGGTAATTATGGGAAAAGATTATTTGAAAATAGTCTTTTTTATATCACAACAATTGAGGATGAAGGATTCAAATTCATGATCTATAGATATAAGTTAATGTCGTTGAAGCACTGCACTTGTTAGCAATTATTTGAAAATGTTAAAATGTGATTATTGGTACAATATTCGAAAGAAGATGTAACTTTTTTCTAGGTTTGGTAAAGAGGAAAATAGATCGTTTCTATGTTTTTTCTCCATAATAATACCACTTCAACATGCTATTTCTTCATGGTTTCTCCATATATATTTTTTTCATGTTGAATTTAAGAATATATAGAAGCTGTTATTATATTTTTGTATAAAATTTGATTTTTTTTTTTTATTAGTTGAATGTTATCAAATAAAATTACATTCGGGTAACCTAAATTAATCACGATAATTTAATGTAATATTGAAAATAACCATAAAAAAATTTCATCAACGTTTAATAAAATTATGAGCCGATAACTTTGATCACTTTTAATAAAAATTAACATCAAAATTAACCACAATAGCATATAAACTAAATAAATAAATCATAAAATTCTCAAAAAAAAAAAAAAAAAAAAAAAAAATCATAAAAATACCTTTAAAAAACAAGATCATAAACCAGAAGAAATCGAGCTTCTAAACCTAAAAAAAAAAAAAAAAACCATAAGAAATAGAAATAGAATATAAAAATAAATAGAATTAAGTAATTAAATTTAAATTAAAAGAAATAGAAAAAGAACTGAGTAATTAAATCACGAAATTTAAATTAAAATAATAAATAAATAAAATCAATTAATAAATTATAATATTTAAACTAAAATTGAAAGGATTAGTGGTGTGTTGATTTTATTGTTTGCTGGTATTTCAGTTACATACTATGGTCACCGGTTCAATTTTGAAAATTGGTATTTGACTCTCAATTTCAATTTTCAAGCCGTTGTTAATAAACATAATTGTTCAATTTATTAATATTAGAGAAACCTATTGAGTTCCCAAAATAATAAAATTTAGCATTATTTAAAAAAAAAAATAGAAATTGTATATTTATAGAAAAAATTTTACTACAAAAAAATGTCCAAAAAATAAACTAATTACAAGAGAATAAATGAAAATGTTAAAGAAAATGTCCAAAAACTAAACTAATTACAAGAGAATAAATGAAAATGTTAAAGAAAATGAGACATAAGGTAGAATAAAAAAAATACAATTATATTATAATAAATATTCATATTATTACAAAAATGAAAAACTTTCGAGACATACAATCCCTCTACAAAATAAGCAGATTAAAAAAATAAAAGAGGGCAAAATCGATTCAACCTACCAAATATATCAATCTATTGTAAATTAGTTTTTAAACTGTCTTTTAGTTTAGCTCTCAGCTTGGTTAGTTAGGTGGTTTATACCTCCAGCTGTAAAGTGGTTATTCACTCATTGTAAATGTAACTCCTATTTAAGGATCAATGAATAATAGATCATGAGAGTGATTCACCTCAAATCCTTTCATATGGTATCAGAGGATTTTTAGCTTCCTGCCAAAAACCAACTTTACTCTTTTCTTTCGCTAGCACTTGTATTCTCTCTCCATTCCCATGGCGACTAAAGAGGTTCCATCCAGCGATGTCTCTGATGATTTCGAATCAACCTTCAATCCATTCCACATTCATTCTAGCATGGAGCCACGTTCGTCCTAGTTACGCAACCTCTCATCGGCGCAGAAAATTACAACTTGTGGAAAAAGGTAGTTTTGATAGCTCTTTTCGGCAAAAATAAGGAAGGATTCCTTACCAGAAAAATCAAGAAATCCACATATCCGAAGCTTGCAGTAGCCTGGAAGTGCAACAATGACACTATCGCATCTTGGATCATCAACTTTGTCTCTAAGAATAATGCCGCAAGTCTTGTTTACACGGGTTTTGTTTAGCAAATATGGGATGATATTTGTGAAACGTACAAAGGGAGCAATGGCCCTAGAATTTACCAACTACGCAAAGAATTGGTAACTATTATACAGGAAAATATGTCTGTTGAAGAGTATTATACAAAGATGAAGACGACTTGGCAAGAACTCTATGAATTTTGCCCCACAGATGAATGCACATGTGGAGCGCAGAAATCGCACAACGCTTACCTCAATTCTGAATATATAATGCTTTTTCTCATGAGGCTAAATGAGTCTTATGCTGCAATTCGATCCCATGTACTTCTTATGGAATCTATACCCACTATCAACAAGTTATTTTCTCTTGTTATTCAAGAAGAACAGCAAAGAATTGTTGGGCAAACTTGTTCCATCCGTCGATCCTCTTACTCTTGCTGTTCAAGAACAGAACAAAAAAGGCACATCTGCTCCGCCTAGATGAAAAGATCCCCCATATTGCAAAAACTGCAATCAGATTGGGCACACGATCGATAAATGCTACAAGATTCATGGCTACCAACTAGGCTCTAAACCCTACTCTCACGTTGTTTCACCAAAAAAAAAAAAAAAAAGATCTTTTGCAAGAACTAATGTGCAATCTCAAGGGAGTTATGCTAATCCACTAGAAGCTCTAAATCCTGCCCAGTGTGCACGATTGATTGAGATGTTGAATTCACAAATCCAATCCAGACAGTGAGCCACAATTGGAGCAGTTGCTCATGTCGTAGGTATTAATTTTGTCCCTTCTAATGCCAACTATAATTCTTTAAATTGGGTCATTGATTCTAGAGCCTCAAAGCATGTTTTTTTTAAACAAGAACTAATGTCAAATTAGCGTAAAATTGATAATTTTCTGCTGTTCTACCCAACTTTCATCGAGTGACTGTTGAATATGTTGGAGATGTGAAGATTAATGCTGATTTAGTACTGATGGATATTTTTTTTATCCTTACCTTTACTTTCAACTTAATATATGTGAGTTTTTTGTTAGCTTCCTCTCGATATGCATTGCAATTTATTGCTAGATGTTGCACTATTCAGGAAAGCTCCAGTATGAAAATGATTTGCAAGGCTGACTGTCATAATGGATTATTTCTACTGCCTATTGAATCTAATGTCTTTACTAGAATTGTTTCTGCTTTTACTTGGCACACTAGACTAGGCCATTTATCCTTTAAACGCTTGGATCTCGTGAAAGATGTGCAAGGATGTTCAGAATCATGTAATTCTCATTGTAATGTGTGTCTTCTTGCCAAACAATGGAGGCTTAGTTTTCCTTTCAATAATAAAGTTGTTGAAAGTGTTTTTTATCTGATCCACTATGATATTCAGGGCCTCTTTAACACTCCTACTTATGCTGGTTTTCATTATTTTTGCACACTTGTTGATGATTGTTCAATGTATACCTGGGTTTTCTAATGAGAGCAAAGTCTGATGTTTTAACAATTGTTCCTCATTTTTTTCAGATTGGTGCACACGCAATTTGGTAAGACAATAAAGGCCTTCCGATCAAATAAAATAACGCTCTTGAACTCTAGTTTGCTGATTTTTTTCCTACAACCGGTACCCACCATCAGTTCTATGCGTTGAGTGACCTCAACAGAACTCTATAACATATCAAATAACATTGCATACATATCATGATTAGTATTGAATTCACATGTACAGTTTAAGCTACCAAATATTTCTGATAGCGAATATATTTGATTCCAGATACGAAAAGGACAGACTAGCATTCACGGGCTATAGTCACAACCTTACCGAAGCAGAATACGAAGAGCTAACGAGCGTAAGGTTGAATGTGAGACATTGGAGGGTAAAAGACATAAATGATACCCAATAAAAACTACTAGGGGAATGCCACATGCTCAAAAAGAGGTAGCTATATTTCTTAAGGCAATGGGGTATTCTTCCGATACAAATATTGTAATGACCCGACCCATATTAGGGTCTAAACCTAAGCCTTTAACTCTAAATGCATGAAAATAGTGTTTAATATCCAGGGCATGTAATTAAAACCAAAACCTGTTTAAACAACTTGGAAAGAATAAGTTTATAAAACAGTAAAATTGGTAAAGAATCATAGGGTACCCAAAAGTTAAAACATAAAAGCTTGATCAAACGTGTACAACTTATCATGTCCATAAATAGTTTATGCAGAAAGAATAATTGAAAGACTAAAAAAAAAAAAATTCAGCGGGTCCCATGGTCACCTTCAGCGACCCATCTCGATACAATCTCGTAGTACCTGTGGTATTCCACAGTGGAAATGGTGAATTTTCGCAAGCTCAGTAAGGATCCCCCAACTCGGGGTAAAGACATGCATCAGGTCAAAAGCATCACAAACAGCAAGATAAACAACATAATCAGGGGGTCCACTATAACCGCCTGGGTTTTCGTCACGGTTCTCCAAGTATGTTTTTCAGTTAATTATGTTGTTTCGTTGGGCCGTTAGGGCAGTTTTAGCCTTGATGGGCATTTTGGTAATCATGCCCCTAGGGTCGGTTTGGTAATTTATTGAGCTTCAGGGTCGTTCTTGCATTTTGCTGAGATTAGGGCTGTTTTTGTGATTTGCAAGGCATTAGGGCTAGTTTTGCAATTTTAAGAAGGAGAGGCTTGTTTTGTTAAGAGGAAGGGGTTTAATTAAAAAGAAAAGAAAAGAGAAAAGAAGAAACAGGGGGTTTGATCATTCGTTCCAGAAAAGTAAAATAGCCAGAGCCAAATCCCTCTCCTTCTCAATCGTCTCCTTCCTCTTCCTTTCTTCTCCTTGCCGTTGATCACCTCACCTAGTCATCGATCACAGCCCCGAGCCATCGCCTTGCATCGCCAATCAAAGCCCTTCTGCTTAACCGAACCACCTCGAAAGTAGCCCTAGTCGCTCGCACGCACCAGTCGCAGCCCTTCGCGATCGCAGCATCGCCCAGCAGTTCACTCACGCCCACGATCGCTTCACATCACCGATCGTAGCCCAGCCTTGTCGCCGAGCCTTGCACAGACGTCATGCCGCTCATGCCCACACCATCGCTGTCGCCGAGCCTCCACGCCCACGCCATCGCTGCCGCACACCCACACCATCGCTGTTGCCAAGCTTCGCCATCGCTGCTCAACGCTCACGCCCACACACGCCTCATCCAGCCGTGCCGCATAGCCCCGCAGTGATACACCCTTGCATAGCCGCCCAGTAGCCTGCGTCGCCTAGTAGTGCCACTCGTTGCCGCACAGCCCGCATCGCCTTCATAGCTATAGCCTACAGTGCACATCCCCACGTCGCTTCGCCCGCGCAGCAGCGCTGCTTAGCCGCTCCACACACGCTTGCTCGCCCGCTTCACTTGCCTTGCTGCCGCACACGTACAACCGTACCAGCAGTGCCTAGTCTCTGCCACAGCTGAGGCCTTGTGGTGTTGAGGCTCTCATTCGAGCTTTGGGTAACCTCCGTTTCCCTTGCGTTCCTTGGTTGAGTTAGATGTTTGCAGGTGTATTGATTATCTTAATGTTAATGTTAGGTGTGTTTATGCATTGTTGGTAATCTGTAGCTCAATGAGCATTTGTTCTGTAATTGTTTCAAGTAAGGATTTCTTGTCGTGGTTGTGTGGACCCTACGTGAATATACATTGATAGTGTTGTATGCTGCTTGTATTACAATTTGACTAGCATGCCTTAGTGGATAGGTTGATGTTGTATCCTGACTGATTGACTAGCATGTCTTAGTGGATAGGTTACTGTTATATCCTGATTGTTTAAGAGCATGCTGTAACTTCTTGTGACATATCTGTTAGTACCATGCTAGGATTTCCTTGTCTTGACTGTTAAGCATGTTGTGATCTGTATGAACTAAGCAAGTAAACTATTAGCATATCTTCAGTTAGGTTGTCATCATCTAGAGGCTGAGAGCGGACATGACGTATGTTGTCCCCACTGATTCGGGACCAGCGAGGACATATTTCCCACCCCCGATAGTCGGTGTGGAGTAGCTACCACTCTGACATAAGCCTAATCTGTGGCCTGCTAGAGCGAGGTCCTTTCCTTGGTGTAAGCCTACCTTGGGATGACCTTTAGCTTCAAGCGTTGGTGTGAACAAGCTGCCATAGTTGGGTGTCGAGGACCTTCCACCGACTGTGGATCAATGGACACCATTCCGAGTCTTAGGCAAGCGTACTTGGACCGGCGTAGTTTGTGTAGGCCTACATATGCCTCAGTTTACAGAAACATGCGGTGTGTGCGCACACGCATTAGATGCCGAGAGGAAGGCTCCCTCGGGCTAATGTCGGCAGTACACCATCCTGTTCTTGTTTAGAGCCAAATACTTGGGGACTCACCCAAGTGTCCAAAATCAGTTGGAGAGTTGATCGCTTAGCCGAGAGTTAGAGACTCTTGGGGATTGAGAGTTATTATGATAACTCAAGTTTCTACATCTGGTTGGTAAGCTGTATTACATGTATGCTAGGATGCTAGATAATGTGTTATTTACGTACTGTACCCCGGTTGAGGATTCTTACTAAGTGCCTTTGTACTCACCCTTATTTCTGTGGTTTTCCACCAGGTAACTTGAGACAGCACCGAGACGGCTAGAGGAGGAGCTGATGGATCATGGGGGTCCACTGTCTAGTTTATTTCTTCATCGTCGTTTGTTTCAACATGTAGTCAAGAACTGAGTTCACGTTTCTTTTTACGGTTTATGTTTTGAACATGTTTTAATAATCTCTAGCCAGAAGCTTAAAATGTGTTGGTTTTATACTTATGGTTTAGACTGTTTACTTTCTGTATAAAATGATTGAGTTCCTTTCATGTTTTTAATGGTTTTAAATTCATGCATGCTGAGTAA
>JBBMKA010095597.1:0-12648 GCA_037833695.1 Sechiopsis laciniata
GCTCGTAGTACCATGCTAGGGTTATTTGTTGTGAAGCATGTTTGTTTGTTAAGAAACAAGGTTGTGTAATCTTAGATGGAACTGTTAGGTTGTCATCATCCAGAGGCTGAGAGTGAACCAACGTACGTGTCCCCACCGGTCGGGCTGTGAGGATAGATTCTTTACCCCCGATAGCTGGGTTTGGAGTAGCTACCACACCGACATAAGCCTAGTATGTAGCCTGCTAGAGCGAAATCCTGCCAACGGTGTAAGCCTGCCTTGGCCGATTCTTAGCTTCAGGCGTCAGTGGTATTCAGGCTACTGTAGTCAAGTGCCGAGGGTCTCGTACTACTGTAGATCAGTGACACCGCTTCCGAGTCTTTAGGCATGCGTATCTAGACTGGCGTAGTATGTCCCTAGGCCCCCACATTTAAGCAGTTTGCAGCAGCATGCAGTGTGCGCGCACACGCGTTAGGCGCCGGGCGGAGAACTCCCTCGAGCTAATGTTCGTGAGTACACCCTTCCTTTTAGAATTTCAAGCTGAACTTTAGGTACTCTCCTGGATGTCCCAATACCAGTTTAGAGAGCTGGTCAGGACCAGCTGTTGAGCGGTCACTTGGCCAAGGGTACGAGACCTTCGAGGATATCTGTTTTGGGATTAGCTTTTGAGTTGATCATTTGGCCGAGGGTAAGAGACCTTCAAGGATATCTGTTGGGATCAGTTTTTTAGCTGATCATTAGGAGACTTCCGATGACTCAGGGTTGTATTGACAACTCATTTCAGGGATTCTATGTTGGTAACTATTTGCTTATTTACTTGGATTGCTAGATGATGCATTATTTCGTACTGTAACCCATTTGGAGATTCTTACTGAGTGCCTTTGTACTCACCCTTATTTTTCTGTGGTTTTCTACCAGGTAACTTGGGACAGGACCAGGACGGCTAGAGGAGGAGCTGAATGATTATGGGAGCTGCCAGTGCCACTCTGCCTATTGTTTTTATGTTTTTATTTTCTTGATTCAGCATGTAGTTGGACATGGAGTCCATAGGAAGCTTTTGCATATGGTGTTTTGAATTATTTAATATTGTTTGTTTAAATACTGGCCAGGAAGTTACTTTGTTTTAAATGGGATGTTTTTAATTTTTCAAGCACTTGACTTGTATATGTTATTTCTAAATGTGTTTTATGCATGCATGCTGAGTAAGGACCAGGTTTAGGACCATTTTTGGGTCGGGTCCTTACACCCACATTTACACAGTTTACAGCAGCATGCGGTGTGGACGCACACGCATTAGGCGCCGGCAGAGAGCTCCCTCGGGCTAATGTTCGTGAGTACACCACTTCCTTTCCAAGTCTAGAGCCAGTCATCGGGTACTCTCCCAAATGTCCCAGGACCAGTTTAGAGAACTGGTCAGGTGTAACGACCCAGTTTTCCCTACCGGTTCTCGAGGTATGTTTTGATGTATTTTCAGTTGTTCGGTTGGGCCGTTAGGGTAGTTTGGACCTCTAGGGGTATTTTGGTAATTTTGCCTTCAGGGGTAGTCTCGTAATTAACCAGGGTTTCAAGGCTATTCTATTAATTGCTAAGTTTGGGTTTGTACTTCGATTTCAGGTTTTCAGGGCTAGTGTTGCTGTTTGAGGAGATTGGAACTCTTGTTGTTTAAATGAGGAAAAAGAAGGAAAAAAGTGTCCTCTCCAAGACTCGAAGTCGAAACCTAGGAGGACACGTGTCACCATTTTGTAAAATCCCTCTTTTGGCCGAGACCTAAAAAGCCTAGTCGCTTACTCCTTTCTTCATTTTGCGATTCTTCTTGAACGATTTCTCTCTTTTTCCTCTCTTCTTCTTCCTCGTTCTCCTTCTCCACTTTCTACTGAGAACACCTTCTGCCGGAATCCTTCGCGTAAGCCACAGCCTTAATCGCCCTCATCGCAAGCAGCTGAGGGCCATCTCCCTTGTCGCCAAACAGCCTACCCGCACAGCCACCGAACAAGCAGCTCTAAGATCACAAACTTTCCCTACCATTCGCTGCCCTCGCGATCCCGTCCGAGCTCCATCGCATCATCATCACGTTCACCTGAGCGAACCACACGTCTGCCTTTGCCTCGCCTGTTGCAAAGGCTTTGCAGCTTGCCTTCGCAGCCTATTGGCCCGTGCTTCACGCCTGCAGATGAGCCCGTCGCTGTGCCATGCCTTCAAGCCCGCACGAACAGCTTCGCCGAGAGTCCTTCGCCAAGAGCCCTTATCGAGGCTGCCTTGCAGAGCTTGCCCTTCATTGAGAACTTTGCTGATCGAGCTGCCTTGTGTTCGGTTAGGGTAAATTATTTTCCGAGCCTTGCGTGTTTGGTTGCCTGGTTTCGTTTAGCTGCTTGTTGTTAATTATTTGTTTGTAATTTATTTGCTAGGTAGTTGGATTTGTAGGTCAAGGAGCATTTTACTTGTTGTGTATTTCTGATTGTTCTAGGTAAGGATTCCTTGCCGGGGTTATTGGACCCTGCGGGACTTCTCTGATTGCATCCCTGTTTACTTGTTTCACTGTTACTTGCATGTTTAGTAGATAGAAATTTCTATGCTGATCTGTTCTGCTTGCATGTTTGACGCTTATTTTCACATGTTAGTGCCATGCTAGGTTTGTTCTTCCAGCATGTTTGATTTCCTGTTTTTAAGCTCGTAGTACCATGCTAGGGTTATTTGTTGTGGAGCATGCCTGTTGTTAAGAAACAGGGTTGTGTAATCTTAGCTAGAACTGTTAGGTTGTCATCATTCAGAGGCTGAGAGTGGACCAACGTAAGTGTCCCCACTGGTCGGGCTATGAGGACAGATTCCTTACCCCCGGCAGCCAAGTGTGGAGTAGCTACCGCACCGGTATAAGCCTAGTCTGTAGCCTGCTAGAGCAGAACCATGCCAACGGTGTAAGCCTGCCTTCGCCGGTTCTTAGCTTCAGGCATCGGTGGTATTCAGGCTGCTACAGTCGAGTGCCGAGGGTCTCGCACTACTGTAGATCAGTGACGTCGCTTCTGAGTCTTTAGGCATGCGTACCTGGACTTGCGTAGTATGTCCCTAGGCACCCACATTTACGTAGTTTGCAGCAGCATTCGGTGTGCGCGCACACATGTTAGGCATCTGGCGGAGAGCTCCCTCGGGCTAATGTTCGTGAGCACACCATTCCCTTTCCTTTTCGAGTCTAGAGCTGGACTTCGGGTACTATCCCGGATTTCTCAGGACCAGTTTGGAGAGCTGGTCAGGACCAGCTGTTGAGCGGTCACTTGGCTGAGGTTATTAGACCTTCGAGGATATCTATTTTGGGATCAACTTTTGAGTTGATCATTTTATCGAGGGTAAAAGACCTTCGAGGATATCTGTTGGGATCAGTTTTTGAGCCGATCATTAGGCCGAGAGTAAGAAACTTTTGATGATTCAAGAGTTATATTGACAACTCATTTCAGGGATTCTGTGTTGGTAACTATTTATATGTTTACTTGGATGCTAGTTGATGCGTTGTTTCGTACTGTACCCCAGTTGGGGATTCTTACTGAGTGCCTTTGTACTCACCCTTATTTTCTGTGATTTTTCCACCAGGTAACTTGAGACAGCACCAGGACGGATAGAAGAGGAGCTGTATGATCATAGGAGCTATCGGCACTCTATTTTTATGTTTTGTTTTATTGAATTGATTCAGCATGTAGTTAGACACGGAGTCCATAGGATTTGCATATGGAACCTGATGGTGTATTTAAATGTTTTGTATTTTTGTTATTTCAAATTATACTCTGGCCACCTGGAATGATGAAAACAGATGTAACTGTAGATTATCTTGAGTGACATCTGGAATGATGAAAGAATCAGAAACACCCGTGAACTCCTACAAATGGTTATGTGGATCCTCATTCGCCAATTCATGAAACTGCGCCTCTACTGAAGCAATGTGTTCATCATTGGCTTAAATTAAAATGCCCGTGCCCTAATGTCGGATCTTATCATGCCTCTCTGTAATTCTGTGACATTAGGCACGACATAAGCTCTAATAGCTTCATCCCTATTATTCGCCATTATAATAGGGTTAGCAAAATGCTAATCTGCTTGTACGTTATGTCTCACCGGCTGTTGATGTTCTTCAACATCTTCTACCACAACATTGTCGTGATTCATAACCACTCTTCTTCTCTCTCAGATCCAACGATGTATACTGTGCTTAGGTTCTAGATCTAACAGAACAGTAAATAACCTGCGCATACACGCCCAGATTTACTTGTAAGAGAATTATCACAGATTAGCGTGAATGTTATCTACTTTGGCAAAACAAAAAAAAAAAATCAATTAATAATTTTCCCGACAACGGTGCCAAAAATTTGTTGTGCAAAAAGTGATTATAAGATTTCGGTGTGCATCCGCCTAGCGAAGGGTTAAACTAGAAGAGGTATTTTTTGCTGCTTATGCAAGTTTACACAATTCGATAAAGTAAGTTTTAATAAGTAAAGATCGTCTCCACAGGGAAATTTGATCCTTTCCCAAAGCTTCTAACCTAACCAACAAGCAACGGACGTTCAAATCTATTTGTTAATGCTACGAAACAAGAGTTAAATGGATCAAGGAACGTGAAATTTTTTAAGGGTTGAATAATGAATTATAACTAAACAGATACAAGGAATAATTAATCATCAGAAATAGTTAAAAATCGTATAAGTTGCCAATGCAGTAAGATGGTAAGTTAAAATTAATGTAGCAAGAATTCTCTCGAACCTCTCAATTTCCATTAAGACTTAAGCTAACACATTAGTACTCCTTATCTCTAATTAAGTTGAATTGCAAGTGCTAACTTAACAAAACCTAATGTATACATGTAACTTCTCCTAAATTCCTCATCTCGAAGCGAATTCAAATCATACCACAATTTCTCAATAACAATATGCAACCAACTTACATGCATTTGAACTTAGCTTTTCCCACTTCTTACGCGCAAGTGAACTACATGAACCTTACTATTTCTGAAAGAAATTTATCTACTCATGATAATAAATGAAACCAGCAAGATTAAATAATAATTTTCCATTAGAAACCAAATTAACAGAAGTCAATAAAATCCTATGAACTACTGAATTTAACAAAAAAAAAAGTACACGATAGCGAAATAACTAAGTAAAGAAAGACTGAATGCTATAAAAGTTTGGATGGTTGAGCTCTGACAAATCTTCGATGTAGCTAAGCGTGCAAAATAACTAGAGCAATGTCACAAAAACTCCAAATCACTTCTGATCGCTCAATCTTTCGACCCCTTTCTCAATCGACGCAGGTTTGCTTTTAAAGGCCTTAGATACTACGTTCGCAATCTATGCATATGCCCCACGATCTATCCTCGTTCCAATTTTTTCGCTCAACAACTTGTGTACATGGCAACGATGCGACTTTTACTTTTCTTTGGATTTTTCCACGCATCACGGTGCTTCTCACTAGTTGATTTGTATTTGCCTCCCTTACTTAGCATCAACGGAATATATCTTCACCAACAACAAACGTTAAAATGCTCATATTCTCGCTAAATCTATCTATAGACTTTCATCTTACTTATAAAATAGCAAGATTACTTGTTCTGCCTTTGTGATTATTTTCAACGAACTAAGTTGTTAGTTTGGGTCTAAAACCCAGCGAAATGCTTCATTACCAATTAACTCCCAATTCTTAAGAGTTATCAAGTGTGATATGCCCAAAGTAAGTCATCTAGACACAAAGACCAGTCTTTTCTGTTAGGTCCAACAACTTTCTCTAAAATGCTCTTGATCTTGCAGTTAGATACTTCAGCTTGGCCATTGGTGTACAAATGATAAGGAGTTACAATGTGGTGCTTGATATTGTACTTGTGTAGCACATGAGCCATTGCTTTGTTTATGAAGTGTGTTATCTCATCAATGATTAGTGCTCGCGGAGTACCAAACCTTGTGAAAATGTTCCTGCGAAGGAATTTTATAATGGTTTTAGCATCGTTGAAAGGTGTGGAAATAACCTCAACCCATTTGGAAACATAATCAACTGGTACCGGGAAGTAGAAATCTTACGCATGAAAGGGAAAATGGGCCCATGAAATTAATTCCCAAAAAGTCGAATAATTCGACCTCTAGAATTGAAGTTAATGGCATTTCGTCCCTTTTTCCTTATTTCCTTTCCTTTGGAATTTATCGCATGTTTTTGCATAATGATGCGCATCCTTGAATATGCTTGGCCAGAAATATCTTGGCTGAAAAATCTTTGATGCAGTGCGCATTCCTCCAAAGTGTCTTCCATATGGTGATGCATGACATGCTTCCAGTATCACATTTATCTCGTGTTCCTCAACGTATCATCTTATCATTCCATCAGCATTTTGCCTATACCAAATTGGTTCATCCCATAAATAAAATCGAGTCTGATGAAAGAATCGCTTAGCTTGATAAGTCTGTTGGGATGACATGGCTTGTTAAGTAGTTGGCAATGTCCGCGAACCAAGGGGATATCTTCTTTTTAGTTAGATTGATCACAAATAGCTATTCATCAGGAAATCTTTTGGATATATTGATCATGGTAGAATCAATTCGTCTATTCTCTAGTGGAGATAGATGATCTGCTACCACATCTTGCAATCCTTTTTATCTTTTATCTCAATATCGAATTCTTGTAGAAGTAAGATCCATTTGATCAATCTTGGTTTAGCATTTGCTTTACTCATGAGATACTTTATTGCCGCGTGGTCAGTAAAAATAATCACCTTTGATCTTATCAAGTAGGAACAAAATTTCTCTAGCACGTAGATTACAGCTAGAAGCTCCTTCTCAATAGGGGTGTAGTTGAGTTGCACGTCATTTAAAGTTTTACTGGCATAGTAAATGGGATAGATTAAATTTTCTCCTTTCTGTCCCAGAATTTCTCCTATAGCATAATCACTAGCGTCGCACATAAGCTTAAGGGTTTCTCCTAGTTAGGCGATATCATAATAGGAGCGATGATTAGGGCCTTTTTTAACTGCTCAAACGCGTGCAAGCTTTGTTGATCAAAATTAAAGGGGCGTTCAGCTTCTAGGAGCTCGCACATTGGTTTTGAAATTTTTGAAAAATCTTTAATGAAACGCCTATAGAAACCAGCGTGGCCTAAGAAACTGTGCACTCCTTTCACGTTCCTTGGTGGCTCTAACTTTTCGATAGCTTCAATCTTTGCTTGATCAACCTCCATTCCAGCCTTAGAAATCTTATGTCCAAAAACAATTCATTCTCTAACCCTGAAATGGCATTTTTCCCAACTAAGCACAAAATGTGTTTTTTCATAGCGTTGTAACACCTTTTTCAAATTCTCTAAGCAGTTGGAAAAATTGTCTTCAAACACTATGAAATCGTCCATAAAAACTTCCATGATATCTTCAAGCATGTCAGAAAAAATTGACATCATGCATCTTTGAACTGTTGATGGAGCATTGTACAGTCCGAAAGGCATTCTTTTGAACGCGAATATCCCATAAGGACAGGTGAAAGTAGTTTTCTCCTAATCTTTGGGATCAATGTTAATATGATTTTAACCTGAATATCCGTCCAGAAAGTAATAATAATCTTTCCCTGCGATACGGTCCAACATTTGGTCTATATAAGGCAATGGAAAATGATATTTTTTTGTTGTTTTGTTCAACTTCCGGTAGTCCATGCACACTCGCCATCCTATCACTGTCCTTGTTGGGATCAACTCGTTCTTTTCATTTTGAATGACAGTGGTGCCTCTTTTCTTTGACACGTATTGAAATAGGACTTACCCATTGGCTATCTGATATAGGGTAAATTACCCTTGCATCTAGCCACTTTATAATTTCCTTTTTCACCGCTTCTTTCATAGCGGAGTTCAAACATCTTTGTTGATCCACCGAGTTCTTAACATCCTCCTCTATAATGATTTTATGCATGCAAAATGTTGGACTGATGCCTGTTATGTCTGCCAAAGTCCATCCAATCGCTTTCGTGTGTTGCTTCAGTAACTCTAAAGTAGTATCTCATAGTTTGGGGTTAGCTGCGATGAGATGGCAATTGGTAAAGTTTCTTTTTCTCCAAGATAAGTGTACTTCAAATGGACGGGGAGGGGTTTCAATTTGAGAATCAGAGGTTCTTCAATTGATAGGCATTGAAGAGATTTAACTCTTATCGTCACATCGAGCGCCTTGTAATAATACATCTCTTATTGCACAGAATCTTTCAATGCATTATTCTGTGTTTCTTCCTCTTCTTCCTTTGTATTTGCATCTCTGTTCGTCATTTCCTTCCTTTTCTCATTCTTGATTGCCTTTTCCAGCAATACTTTTATCTGGCTAACAACCTTCCTCTGAATCGATCTACTTCATCGAGTCAAAAATGTTAAACTGGATCTGCTGATCGTTCATTCTTAACGTGATTGTTCCTTCATACACAAACTGTAATGTCTCAGGTTTTCATCCTAGCTCCACAGGTATGTTTCTCTCCTGTTTCGGTTGTTTCGTTGGGCCGTTAAGGCAGTTCTAGTCTTCAGGGGCATTTTGGTCATTTTACCCCTAGGGTTAGTTTAGTAATTTATCGAGCTTCAGGGCGGTTCTTGCATTTTCTGAGACTAGGGCTATTTTTGTGATTTGCAAGACAACGGGGTTAGTTTTGTAATTTAAAGAGGGAAGCTTTTTTTGGTTAAAAAGGAAATTTAAAAATGGATTAATTTAGAAAATGGCTATGGTTTTAATCGTTTGTTCAAAAGACCAGAAAATAGATCGATTCCATTCTCCCTCTCAATCGACTTCTCCTCCTTTCTTCTTCCTCTCTTCTCCAAACCCTAGCCGAGAACTCCTCCACCATCGAGCTCCTTCACCATCGTCAACCACCACGCATCGATCTGTCTGCGAGTAGCTAGTCTTCGCCGAGCTACCTGACTGCACGCCCGCGATCGTGTGTTTGCAATCGCCCATCATTATCGAGCAGCACGCTTAGTAGCAACCGAGACCGTACGTACACCAACCTATCAATCTGCGTTGCTGCCCGTCGCCGCACACAAATCCTCACCTTGCCATTCGCCATCGCAGCTAGCCACACCACCACTTGATCATGCAGCCGTCCCGAGCCCTGTACCTGTACAGTTCTATGCTTTACCAGCTCCGTTCGCCTACTTCACTGTACCGAGCTTCACTGCAGCCACGCCTTGCCTGCACGTGCCATTCGCCTATGCCAATGCTGCATGTACGCGCGTCCGTTCGGTAGCAGCAGCGCCTTGCCCAGCCCATGTCGTAGCCAGACGCCCCTTGCAGCACAGCCAGCCTGCTCACGCCCGCACGTACACGTTGTGCCATGTCCTTCGCCGTAGCCGAGCAGCTTTGCTTGTCGAGCCTCTGGGTCTCAGTTTTGGATAAAGGCTTGTCCCTGTGGTTCATTGCTCGTTTTATTTGGATAGTCAAGTTAAACATTATTCGTTATTTATTGATTATTACTACTGTTCTTCCTAGGTCGAATTTTCTTTGGTGGTTGGTTTCTGCAGCTTAAGGAGCATAGCTATTGTTTTCCTTTTCCCGTTTTCAGGTAAGGATTTCCTTGTCGGGGTTGGGTGGACATTGCACTTTCCACAGATGGCCTCTTGGTTGTTTGTTACTGTTTTTGCTGAGCATGTTAGTGGATAAGTTCTGTTTGGTTGCTTGCCCTGTTTTCTGAATATGTTAGTGGATAGGTTGTTTGTTTACTGCTTGCCTGTTTAATGAACATCTTAGTGGATAGGCTTTGCTTGTTTATTGCCTGTTCAATGTACATGTTAGTGGATAGGCTTTTGCAGATTTATTGATGCATATGTGCTAGTGGATAGGATTGTATGACTTGTCTGATAGGACCTGGCATGTAGAATGTTGTACCCTGGTTTGCACATTTCTGTTCATAGTGATTGCTATGTTTATTGACTGTTGGCATTTTGTATGTTATTGTGAAATGTTTTGATGTTGAACTCTGCTAGCTCTAGGGTGCTTCCTCTTAGCTAGATCCTGTTGGGTTGTCATCATCCAGAGGCTAAGAGTGGACCAACGTACGTGTCCCCACCGGTCGGGCTGTGAGGACAGATTTCTTACCCCCAGTAGCCGGGAGTGAAGTAGCTACCACTCCGACATAAGCCTAGCTTATGGCCTGCTAGAGCGGGGTCTTTCCTTGGTGCAAGCTGGCATTGGGACGACCTTTAGCTTTAGGCGTTGGTGTGATTCAGGCTGCCACAGTATGGTGCCGAGGGCCTCCCGCCTGATGTAGATCAATGCTCACCTTTCTGAATCATAGGCATGAGTACCTGGACCGGCATAGTTTGTGTATGCCTACATTTATCCAGTTTGCATGCGCGTATGTGCATTAGATGTCGGGAGGAGAGCTCCCTCGGGCTAGTGTATCAGTACACCCTTCCGTTCAGTTTAGAGTCCCACACTTGGGTACTCTCCCAAGTGTCCAGGATCAGCATAGTGAGCTGATCACCTTAGCTGAGAGTTAGAGACTCTCGAGATTCTTGGGGTTATATTGATAACCCATTTGGAGATCCGTAGTGGATCCTTAGTCGAGAGTTAGAGACTCTCGAGGTTTGAGCATGTTGTGATTGAGCTTGTTATGAGAATGCCTTTATGATTGTTTGGCTTGCTTGTATGCTAGGATGCTAGATGATGTGACTTGCGTACTATACCCCAGCTAGGGATTCTTACTGAATGCCTTTGTACTCACCCTTATTTCTGTGGTTTTTCCACCAGGTAATTTGGATAGCACCGGGACGGCTAGAGGAGGAGCTGATGGATCATGGGAGTCCATTGTCTAGTCTTATCATTTTATTATTTGTTCAGCATGTAATCAAGGACCGAGTTCCATTTTCTTTTACATTTATGTTTTAAAACCTGTTTAAACAAATCTCTGGCCAGAGGCTAGACTATCGTTTTAAATGAGGAACTATTTCTGGATTGAACTTGCAGATTTTAATTATGGCTTTTATTTTGAACTATGGATGTCTTATTAGATTTTAATGAACATGCTGAGTAAGAACTGTTTTAGGACTATTTTAGAGTCTGGTTCTTACACATACACTGCAGTTCATCCCATTTTTAGAAAGGGTCTCCCTAAAATGATCGGTACTTCTAGGTCTGATTCGTAATCAAGAATAATGAAATCCACTGGGAAGATGAGCTTATCGACCTGAACAAGATTGTCTTCAATTTTTCCAATAAGATGAGTAATTGACCTATCAGCAAGTTAAATTTTGACAGTCGTGGGTTTTACTTCACCAATTCCAAAATTTTTATAGATCGATAGGGGAATAAGGTTGATGCTAGCACCCAAATCACTGAGTGTTCGCCCAATGTGATTTCTACCAATCTTTACTAGAATGGTGAATTGACCAGGATCGACTTCCTTCATAGGGATTTTATTTTGGACGATCGTACTACATTCTTCATTTAAAGCTACCACATAGAATTCCTCAAATTAACTTTTTTAACTAAGCGCGTCCTTAAGGAATTTCATGTAATTCGGTATTTGTCGCAATGCATCCACTAAGGGAATGTTAATGTGGATTTGCTTCAAAATGTCCATAACTTTTCGAATTGTGATTCATTTCTCTTCCTTCTGATCCTTTGAGGGTATGGCGGTGGAGGTGGTTGGTAAATAGACAATGGTTTGGCCACGTCCTTCGCATCGCTTGTTATTGTAGGATCCTCATCTGGTTTCAATTCTGGTTGCTTTCCCATTGATGGTTCTATTGTGGGCAAAATTCCCTGATATTTCCTAATCTCCTCTCTATCCATTAAAAGTTTCCCACTCCTTAATTCTATCGCACTAACTTTCCCTTTTCCATTCCACATGGAGCCTTCCATATCCGACGGTAACTGTCCTAGCAGTCTGTTCTTTAAATCTACTCCGATCTAGCCTAATTGTAGTTCTAACACCCGAAGAGTTGTTTATTGAGCTTGCAGTAGAGTCTGATGTTCCATCATTAGTGCATCGTTCTTCACTATGTACTCCTTAAGTGCTGGATCTGGTTGATGAGCTTGTTGTTGGTTATTCCCAAATCCAGATTGCGGAGGCATATGCTGCTGTCCAAATTGATTATCATTGCTGTTTTTCCCTCCCCAAGAAAAATTTGGGTATTGCCTCCATCCAGCATTGTACGTATTTGAATAAGGTTGTTCTAAGGCAGCGAATTTTTGTTTCCAATGTACATGACTGAATCTGCATTTTCAGGACAGATGATTATATTGATTATAGTGAGATAAAAACAACAGAGAAATGTGATAGAGACAGAGACTTCCTTTATTCTTCTTCCTCTGAATAAGAACGGTCAGATTCGGTGGAAGAAATAATGTCCTGAAAGTGCGTGAAGATAGGCCGCAGATGCACAGATTTAAGAGGGCTAGTGTGTCGAATAATGCATTGTTGCACACTTTTACATATGCCATAAACGCACCTAAATTGTTGGTGAGCAGCCAAAGACAGCGTACCAACTTTTCATGCGTGCTTTTCTTCCTTCTCTTAGCTGGATGAGTCACTTCCGGGGCGTGCGCGGTGGACCTGCTTCTACAGCCCTAGCAGTAGGGTTTGTGAAGAACTTAGGGCCCGTTTGATAACGTTCTCGTTTCCTGTTTCTCGTTTCTGTTTCTCTTTTTTTAGAAACAGACTTGTTTGGTAACTGTTCCCATTTCTCGTTCCC